>JBBPBX010012398.1:0-15929 GCA_038048925.1 Garcialebias charrua
AAGTCGTATCAATTCAAAAATGTCTAATAAAGTGAAAAAAAACCACACATAAATATGTCGCATCTATTATGCGTCACAGCTGACAACCTGGAAACGTGGACCGGTGCTGTGCGAAAAATTGATTGGCTGCCAGATTGCGTCCAAGAAAGTGTGAACGGGAGGACTTTAAAAAATTTAACAAAATTAACACTTAAAAACAATTATTTGTTTGCTCCAAATTATCGTAAAGGTGTGTCTCATTTGAACTTTTCCTTAAAGACCGTGTAAAGTGAATTTCAACATTTTCTTAAATAAACATTATAAATGTGATAATTGTAATCTTGTAAATGAGTAAAAAGTCTCAAAATTGTAGCTCAATTAATTTTGGAGTTATAGAGCAAACTGTGTATAAACATATTTCTGGTTCAGGATTTTTTAGGCGTGTTTTAAACGTGACCGCGTTTCGTCACGCGGTCCTCATTAGTATAGCCCCCACCCCCTGCAGCTCCAGCCGTATAAATTCGCCTCGGTGGAGCCGTTCACTCGCGAATCGCAGACAGCATCAGATAGCAATAGCATAGATATTTTGTTCATTGTTAGCTAGCTAATCAATTATGCCTCGGTGGAGCCGTTCACTCGCGAATCGCAGATAGCATCAGATAGCAATAGCATAGATATTTTGTTCATTGTTAGCTAGCTAATCAATTATGCCTCGTTGCTGCATCTTCCCTGGATGTCGCAATGGTCAGGGCACCCGTGCAGATCATAACGTGTTTTTATAGCGCGTGGTTATATGACGAGTATCTGTAAGCCTGGATAGGTGAATGGTTAAGGCGCTTGCCTTCCGTCCCAAACCCCACGGGTTCAAATCCCGCATGGTACAACTTTTTATTTTATTTTTTTTATTCATTCCAGATTAAAAACACACAAGAAAACTATTTACAAAAACAGCGTAACTCTTGGAAAAAGTAGCTGTTGTTACAGACAGAACTCGGATAAAAACAGAGCAGGTTTACTGGATCTCTGCTGCCTGCCTCCACAGTCAGCTCAGCTGCAGGTCGCAGTACTGCGCTGAAACCACGCCCACGCACTGACACGCCCCCAGCGTTCCAGACCAAGGCAAAATCATGTTTTTTCATGATTTTTGAGACTTAATTTTATAAGGTAAACAATGTTTTTAATCAGTCAGATTTAAATGGGTGATTAATAACACATATTTATGCCATGTGACAAACTAAAAACACACATTTAATTTCACTTTACACGGTCTTTAATAAATGCACTGTAATGGTAAAATCAGCTGCATTTCGCCTGGGCGGCGCAGCAAAATTCAGCTGATTTGACTTTTGCTCCAGGAGTTCCCGAGCGAGACGAAGGTGGCTTCTATGGCAAGCCAAGTGTCTCATTAATAGCCACTTCTACCAATTAATGAGACACTTGGCTTGCCACATTAGTCGAGGGCCCTCTAGTGGTTGAAAATGGTGGTGTTCAATATTTTCCATGTCAGAATGAATGAAATCGTCAGATCTCAGCCAAAAATTGGATTATAAATATTGGGGGAAAAAACATATATTAGTCGCTTCGTTGTAAACGTCGCAGGACTTTCAAATGTATGCAAAAGGCATGACTTATACAACGAAAAATATGGTATTTAGTAGGGGTGCACCGATTTCAATTTTCTGGCCGATCACCGATTACCGATTTTTAGAAAGTCTGACCTGCCGATTCCGATTTTGGCCGATACCGATTTTCAGGTGTTAAAAGGTCAAAATGCACCCTAAATTTTCAGGATTTTCCAACCTTTGCTGAGGCAGATAAAATCGGTAGATAAAATCGGCTTCTCATTTAAAGATCGGCCGATCACCGATCTCCCCAAATTAAGGAAATCGGAGCCGATCGATCGGCCGGCCGATTTATCGTGCATCCCTAGTATTTAGGTTGTTCGGCGGAGCTTTAGCAGCTATTATAGGATCATTAAAGACAACCCTATACTGTACTGTACTCGGATCTAAAAACTAACTAAATAAAATAAACACCCAGAGTGAATTGTAAATAGCTCATCATTTTTTATTGGGAGGAGTTCGGAGAGGCCATGGAGAATGACTTCCGTACGGCTTCGAGGCGATTCTGGTCCACCATCCGGCGTCTCAGGGGGGGAAAGCGGTACGCGACCAACACCATTTATGGTGGGGATGGCGTGCTGTTGACCTCAACTCGGGATGTTGTGAGTCGGTGGGCGGAATACTTCGAAGACCTCCTCAATCCTACTGGCACGTCTTCCACTGAGGAAGCGGAGCCTGGGGACTTTGGGTCGGGCTCTCCAATCTCTGGTGCTGAGGTCGCCGAGGTGGTTAAAAAGCTCCGCGGTGGCAAGGCTCCGGGGGTGGATGAGATTCGTCCTGAGTTCCTTAGGGCTCTGGATGTTGTGGGGTTGTGTTGGCTCTGCAATATCGCGTGGACATCGGGGGCAGTTCCCTTGGATTGGCAGACTGGGGTGGTGGTTCCCCTATTCAAAAAGGGGGACCGTAGGGTGTGTTCCAACTATAGAGGGATCACACTCTTAAGCCTCCCTGGTAAGGTCTATTCAGGGGTTCTGGAGAGGAGGGTCCGTCGGATAGTCGAACCTCGGATTCAGGAGGAGCAGTGTGGTTTTCGTCCTGGTCGTGGAACACTAGACCAGCTCTACACCCTCAACAGGGTCCTGGAGGGTGCGTGGGAGTTTGCCCAACCAGTTTACATGTGCTTTGTAGACTTGGAAAAGGCATTCGACCGCGTCCCTCGGGGGGTTCTGTGGCGGGTACTCCGGGAGTATGGGGTACCAGGCCCATTGATATGGGCTGTTAGGTCCCTGTACGACCGGTGTCAGAGCTTGGTCCGCATTGCCGGCAGTAAGTCAGGCTCGTTTCCGGTGAGAGTTGGACTCCGCCAAGGTTGCCCTTTGTCACCGATTCTGTTTATAACTTTTATGGACAGAATTTCTAGGCGCAGCCAAGGTGTTGAGAGGATCCGTTTTGGTGGCCTTAGAATCGCTTCTCTGTTTTTTGCAGATGATGTGGTCCTATTGGCTTCATCAGCTCGTGATCTACAGCTTTCACTGGAGCGGTTTGCAGCTGAATGTGATGCGGCCGGGATGAGGATCAGTTCCTCCAAATCCGAGGCCATGGTCTTGAGCCGGAAAAGGGTAGCATGCCCTCTCCGGGTCGGGGAGGAGGTCCTGACCCAAGTGGAGGAGTTTAAGTATCTCGGGTCTTGTTCACGAATGAGGGAAAACTGGAGCGTGAGATCGATAGGCGGATAGGTGCAGCGTCCGCAGTGAAGCGGGCGCTGTACCGGTCTGTCGTGGTGAAGAGAGAGCTGAGTCAAAAGGCAAAGCTCTCAATTTACCGATCGATCTACGTTCCCACCCTCATCTATGGTCATGAGCTTTGGGTTATGACCGAAAGAACAAGATCTCGGATACAAGCGGCTGAAATGAGTTTTCTCCGCAGGGTGGCTGGACTCTCCCTTAGAGATAGGGTGAGAAGCTCAGTCATCCGGGAGGGACTCGGAGTAGAGCCGCTGCTTCTCCACATCGAGAGGAGCCAGTTGAGGTGGCTCGGGCATCTGGTTAGGATGCCTCCTGGACGCCTCCCTGGTGAGGTGTTCCGGGCATGTCCCACCGGGAGGAGACCCAGAGGAAGACCCAGGACACGCTGGAGGGACTATGTTTCTCGGCTGGCCTGGGAACGCCTTGGGATTCCCCCAGAGGAGCTGCTCCAAGTGGCTGGGGAGAGGGAAGTCTGGGCCTCCCTACTTAGGCTGCTACCCCCGCGACCCGACCCCGGATAAGCGGAAGAAAATGGATGGATGGATGTATTTTTTTATTGTTGGTGAGCTGGTGTTACTTTTTTTAGATTGTCCTTCCTGTCTGCACCAGGATGAGCAGACGTTTACCTCTTCATCGTGTGCAGATGGGGTGCAGGAGGAACAGCTGCAGAGCTAAATCATATTTTTGTTGCGAGGTGACAAACGTCTGCGTGATTCTCAGTGCAGGATCATTTTTTATTTTTGCTCGTGCACGTGCGCATAACATACGCCCGGTCGTCTCCTTTGCTTCTCCAGCGGCTTCCAGCGGTTTAGTGTGAAGTGTGTCGGAGTCAAAGGGCACGTGCACGGGGAGCTGCTCGGCAGTCGCTGCACTGGGGAGTGAGGTGGAGAGGAAGGCAGTGAGAGAATTGACATCGGTGCCCTCAGAAGAGCTCATTTACAACAAAAGCGAGCGCAGGCAGAGTTTGTTATTCAGCTCATACCTGAACTCTCCTCTTCTCTTCTGAATCTCATCCCCCTTTCCCCTTTTCAGCCTTTTCTTTCTGTTCTTCTCCCCTCTCGCTGCCGTCTCCGTTTCAGCCGATCCCCTTGTTTTTTGCTCTTCGTCCTCTCTCTGTCCCCCACCTCCTCCCTACCTCCCTCTCTCTTCTCATCTTCCTCTCCGCTGCATCGCTCAGTCAGTTGGAGAGGCGAGAGTCTCTCCGCTCGCACCGCCTCGCTGCTGTTTGCTGCTGCCGGTGCCCCGGTTAGCTGTAGTCGCCAACCTCTTCCTCCCGCATTTGTTTGTTTCTATCCTCTCAGTCTGCTCTGAAGCTTCACCCCCTCACCGTCTCTCTCATTGAAGAAGTGTGATGGGTTCAGGTTCACTGTGTTTTTTATTTTAGTTTTTTTGCTGTGTGGCATGTCTGTTTATATCGGCGGCATGGCTCGCGGGGCAGTTGAGGGCAGCCGGGGGAGCAGCACTAGCAACAGAGGAGGAGCAGCCGGAGGAGGAGGAAAGAACCATGAAGCAGGACACACAGAAACGCTGCCCGGAGGTCCAGGAGACACAACCGGTGGAAGAAGAGGGAGAGCAGAAGATGAAACGGGGGAGAAAGGAGCGAGCTCGGGCAGAGCGGTTCATGGGCGAAGAGGAGCAGGAGGAGGCAGGGGACCGGGTGGAGGTGTTTGTCGAGGAGTTTGTTTGTCAGTTCAGGAGCTCAGCTACTGTCTGTGTCTGCCCTGTTGTTGTACAGTGTTGCTGCAGCACGGAGCCGACCCCAACATCCGCAACACGGATGGCAAGTCCGCCCTGGACCTGGCTGAACCGTCTGCCAAGGCTGTGCTCACAGGTCAGTGCTACGACACACACACGACATCCAGGCTCGTCTTCCAGTCACACTCTCCACATGTAATTTCAGTTTTATTCACTTTTCCGTTCCTGCATATTTCCACATCATTTTCCCACAATTTTCCTATTTTTTCAAGGCTGTGTGCTTATCACCTTTTCTTGTTTGATCTATCACACACTCATTTTGCAAGGCAGCACTTCTCTTGCACTCAAGAGTGCACCGTACACGCTGTGGCAACAATATATATTTTTCTATTAATATTTTGCTCTCCGCCACTTTCTGGAGCTTCAAGGGTTCTGCTTTCACAGTTTTTGTCTCTTTTTGTCTGAAGCTGCTCTTATTGATTAGTGACTCGATAAAGCTATTATTGTGGTGTTTTTGTTTGTTTGCAATACTTTTTGTGTTCTCAAGTTTTCCTCTCATGTTTTCACTCACTCTTTTGGAAATGCTGCAAACGTGACCAGAAATTCACATTTTATTCATAGGTTTGTGTTTTTGGTCTGGATTATTATTACCACTATCATTGGCACCTGTTTAGTGAAGAAATCGGAGCACCCTTTCTTACAGGGGTGCAAACTGGTGTTTCTGCTCCCCCATTTTGGAGCAATAAGACAAAAGCAGGTGGGGTACATCGATTCAGGTTTTACTTTTTTAGTTATGAATAAAAAAATAAAATAACCACCACATTCTGCATTCTGCCACTCATCTCAGCTTTGAATTGATTCAGTCTAGTTAGAAGAGCGCTTGCAGCAACTAGTGTTCAGTTGTGGAAATGTAAAAGAGAGCTAATGTTGTCTTTTTTATAAGTGTTTAAACTGTACTGCATTTTATTGCGGCCGTGGCATAATGGTAATGGCAGTCGTCCCCCAATCGGAAGGTTGGAGGTTCGAATCCCGGTTCCCCACACCATGTGTCGTTGTGTCCCTGGGCAAGACACTTAACCCAGAGTTGCTCCCGGTAGGACTGGCTGGCGCCTTGCATGGCAGTCTGCCGCTACCGGTGTATGAATGTCAGAGTCAGAGAGTCTTTATTGTCATTTGCACCGCATGTGGTACATGTGATGAAAACGAGATTATGTACACAGGGTCCCAGTTACATCCAACAACAAATGCAAGAGAAAAACAGTAATAACATCTAGGATTAACTAAGAAAAACATCAACTAGTAATACACTAAGCCCTAATGTAGTAGAAAAACATCATTATAAACAGCAGCACGAACATGAGTCTGTATGAGCAGATGGTCACAAATGAACACAGCAACAAGAAAACAGATCAGCATCAGCATGATGTGATATTTTGCAGTGTTTATTCTTATTATTTATTTATTCATGAGTCTAACAGCCTCAGGGTAGAAGCTGTTCCTCAGTCTAGTGGTTCTACATTTGATGCTCCTCAATGTGTGTATGAATGGGTGGATGGTTGGTATTGTAAAGTGCTATATATAAATAGGCTCCATTTACCATTTACCATTTTTTCTGGTTGCAAATCAAACACAGTAGAGTAAAAACTTGGAATGATGTCATGTGCAAGTTATTCTCAAGTTTACTTAAAGTGGGAAATAGTCCTTCTCAAGTAAAAAAAAAAAAAAGTAAATACGGCCTAAACGGAAAAGTTCTGTAATTGTTTACGCCCATTAGTTTGTTTAGAAAAACTTGAGCTTGATGGGGTTTTGAGCTCAGTTCATCCAAATACTGTATGTATAAAGGCGTGACGCATTACACACCATCCTGTCATATCGTATAAGAGTCTGTGATTCCCCCATTTTATAACACAGCCTGACTTATCTGTTGTTTATTTGTATATTTTTTCTCCCCTACAACAAAAGAGCACCCTTCCAGCAAATAAAACCCATAAATACATCACAGGGTTTGAATAACCATTAAGAGCCACTTACACCTTTCAATACATCTCATGCCTGTTACTTGATCTTTCATAGTTATGGTGTTTTAATTGCATCTGAAAGCATTATCTTACCCCAGCTCATAAAGTTCTCATTTATTAACAAATACAAAAAGCTTAGTAAAAGTGTGTGAAATGTGTGGGACTCCCAATCACTTATTTCAAAGGTAATATACATAAACATCATGATCAACGATGTCGACCATTGCTGACCCCATGCAGAGATGTTTTGTTGTAGTTACCATATTTTCCGCCGTACACGTTGCTCCGCCCTATAAATCGCATCAGTCCTAATATGTCTAATAAAGTGGAAAAATCCATAAATACATCAATTCGCTGTATACATTGCATCTATTGTGCGTCACCGCTGACGTGTCACGTTTGTTACGCGTCACCGCTGACAATCCGTAATTGTGGTCCGGTGTTGTGCCAAAAATTGATTGGCTGCAAAATGGCGGCCGTGGGAGCATGCAAGGGAGGACTTTAACAAGACTTAAACAAGATTAACACTTAAAAACAATTATTTTTTTGCTCGAAATTATAGTAAAGTTGTGTCTTAGTTTAACATTTGCTTAATAAATGCACTTTGATG
This sequence comes from Garcialebias charrua, assembly GCA_038048925.1. Classification (NCBI taxonomy): domain Eukaryota; kingdom Metazoa; phylum Chordata; class Actinopteri; order Cyprinodontiformes; family Rivulidae; genus Garcialebias; species Garcialebias charrua. The sequence continues at coordinate 7,610 of JBBPBX010012398.1, forward strand.
GTCAAATCAGCTGCATTTCAAAAGCCGATACAGTATGTGGAAGTAGGAACGCGCAGAGGGACTAGTCGCTGCTTATTTCTTTGAAATTTAACAAGATAAGCACTTAAAACAATTATTTGTTTGCTCGACATTATATTAAAGGTGTGTGTCAGTTGAACTTTTCCTTAATAAATGCACTTTAAAAGTCAAATCAGCGGCATTTTGCCGGAGCGGCGCAGCAAATTAAAGCCGATTTGACGGTTGCGCCAAGTGAGCAGAATGAAGGTGGCTCTAGAATGAAGGTGGCTCTATGGCAAGCCGATTATGTCATTAATAGCCACTTTTACCTATTACATGACACAACAGCATGCCATGTTACTCGAGTTCCATCTATTGGCTGAAAATGTTAGTGTTCAATATTTTCAGTCAGAATGAATGAAAACGATCACATCTCAGTCAAAAATTGCTTTATAAATATGGGGGAAAATCCATAAATATGTCGCTTCGGTGTATAAGTCGCAGGGCATGTAAATTATGTAAATAAACGCGACTTATAGGGTGAAAAATATGGTAAATCAAATATCGGTGAAGTCATTGTTCCTTTTAAAATATGGGAGGGACACTTGAACCATCTTTGTGACTGAAACTCCTGCCAGCTGTGCCTCAACAATAAAAATTCAGATTCAATCAAACCTTTTTTTATTCTTGCTTTTGTGAAGCGTTATCTGAATTCACCCGGTTGGTAGGAGTCTCATTGTGTGCATAAATTCCCTGCCATTGCTGTTCTGTTTAGTCAGGCTTTCTTTTAAATTTCAACTTGTTTTAATAATGACGAGCACTAATTACCTAAACTATCATTCTGCCATGCTTTGTGCCATTCTGGAGAAACCCTGTGATTGTAATTACTGTAGGAGGTGATGCGTTTAATGCAATGTTCTTCGAGACTTTATTACTGGAGAAAGAGTCAGAGTTTGCTAAAAGCTGTAGAAACTTTTAGTCAGGCTATTTGAGTTAAAACATATGGTAGATGCTATTTATAAATATAGGATGGGGATGATTATTTGCATGGTCTATCTTCTGTTTTACTGTAAAGAGCTGCTTGACCCTCTTCTTTCTCATTTTTCATCTGGAGTTTAAGGGGCTTTGCTCTGGTCTTCCTTTCTGCCGCAAGCCAGCACAGCTTCCAGCTTCAGTGTGCGGCGATGAAAGCTTATATTGAGCCATAAATTAGCTATACTGCTCAGCAAAATCCAACAAGCAGCCCTCAAAGTGTTGAGCTATATTTATTGTTAGAAGTGTAAAATAGAGTAAGGAAAAAAAGACTAGTTTAAAGCATATATGCTGAATGCAGTTGAACATCAATCAGGTTGAGCGTCAGAACAGTACAGAGCTGTGTTGACTTTGTTCAGGCTTTTACTCAGGTGGTCCCCTGAAACGCTTGGCTTTTTAATGTCTTTACACAACCAGAAGCTTGTTCAGACTGCTGCTTCAGTCTGCTGCATCAGACGCAACTGCTATTCATGTCACACCGAAGGAATAGACTCACGAGCGCAGCTCCCATTCTCATGTCAAGTATTTGATGACAAGATATACCCCAGAGATGTGCTTCGTAGAATAGTTTGCTGAAGTACTGTGCTACGTTGTTGATCTGGTGTGTTGGGATTTCATGGTGGACTAAAGGCCATCAGAGTTGCGCTGCATTACAATGTGGCAATAACTGTATCAAATAAGAGAAAAGGAAAAATGACTGTATTTGCCCACACTGCCAAAGGTACCAAAAGCTGGCTATGTAATACAGTATTCTACTTTTCTGAGACACATAATTCCATCTTGTCGAAGCTCCAAAATTCACAGGTGAGACCCATGCTTTCATGTAAAAAGTTTTTCTCTGCAAAAAGAAGCTGAGAACTCGTTATTGATTTTTTTTAATTAAAAACTTTGTTTGACAAATGCTATGCTAAAGAGCTCAAATCACACCGAGCGTCCACCATTTTGAGAACCAAAGAGAGACGGCCCATGTCACGTCAAGGGGCCTCCCTTTCATTTTTCTTAAAGAGACACGCTGCTCGCTCCCTCACTATCCATCCTTCAGTTCAAACAGTCTTATACTACCATCCGGTGATCAAAAAAGGTACTACACACAAAACAAATTAAACGTTTAGTCTTCAATTTGACAATAATTACTGGTACTAATTATTGTCAAATTTCTACAAACCGGATTCCAAAAAAGTCAGACACAGAGTCCGACTGTAGCTGACTCTGTGTCCCTGATGAGGAATGTGTAGAAAAACATCGGACATTATTGAAGTCAGAGGTAATTCTAAAGCACACGATTCATGGTGAGTCTGAAAGATGAATAAGGGTCGATGGTCATAATTAGAGCAGTGCAGCTTTATGCTACATACTAATAGCCACTTTTACCTATTACATAATACAATGGCATGCCATACTACTGGAGTGCCATCTAGTGGCTGAAAATGGTACTGTTCAATATTTTCAGTCAGAATGCATGACAACGGTCATATCTCAGCCAAAAATTGTTTTACAAGTATGGGAAAAATCCATAAAAACGTTTTTTCGGCGTATAAGTTGCAGGCATGCAAATTATGCAAAAAAAAAACCTGTGACTTGTAGAGCGAAAAATACTGTATTAGAAAGGCTATACAGTAACTGACCTTAATCTACAGTTTTGGCATGGTAGCATTGCGTAACACTGTATATTTAGAGCAGTTGTGCACCAAACAGCCTGGAAAATCATTTCACCAGTCTGTGTTCAAGTAAAAAAAAAAAAATAGTAATGATGTGAGAAGTCTCAGGGGAGCCAACATCGGGCTCACGGGGAGAAACTTTCTTTACATCCATCGTCTCTGTCGGCGTCGATTGATCTTTTTTGCTTTTTCAGGACAGAAAGTGGTGATTAGGACACTTTCATCAAGTTGAGTCTGACCTTGAAGACTCTTGGATCTCATGATCTCTCTGTCGTTTTTTTTTCCCCTCATCAATTATTCTGCCATTTAATTAGCCTCTGTTCCTCTTCATTCTATCACTCAGCTTCCACTCTTCCTCTCTCTTTTACTCATGAAGTTCAAACTTTTTTGGTCTTATCCACTGCTGCCAAAACATGACAAGCTAATCTTAAAGCTCCACTGACATCATCTTTTAACTTTTCAAAAAATGGCACAACATATATAAATATTAAGATTGACCCCTGACCGTTTTTGCTAAAATAATGTTAAATGAATGAAAATTCCTCTCAAGAATAGTTTAAAATTAGCGCTGTTTTTTTACACGGTAAATACGGGTTTTCCGGTCACGTGTTTGTGACGTCAGATAAAGGAATTTGCTCCAAGCGCACATTGAATACAATGTAGAAAATATAAACGCATCCGTCGAATTTAGCCATCTAAAACTGTAGATATTAGCGATTTAGCTTCAGTTCGTGAAGCAGAAGTTATTTTGAGTGATAAAAAACAAACAGCAATGTTTCATTTCTCCGTGTTGCTAGTTCTGTTTTCAGGAAAGGTTGCACATCCATGTAGTGAGCACCAGATGTCAGCAAAGCTATCGTGAACTCTTACAGAGCTCTGTAATGTAGAAATATATAAACGTATCCGTCGAATTTAGCCATTTAAAACATCAGATATTAGCGAATTGGCTTCAGTTCGTGAAGCAGAAGTTATTTAGAGTGATAAACAACAAACAGCAATGTTTCATTTCTCCGTGTTGCTGTTTCTTTTACAGGAAAGGTTGCACATTCATGAAGTGAGCCCTTTAGCTTTGCTGACATCTGGTGCTCACTACATGAATGTGCAACCTTTCCTGAAAACAGAACTAGCAACACGGAGAAATGAAACATTTCTGTTTGTTTTTTATCACTCAAAATAACTTCTGCTTCACGAACTGAAGCTAAATCGCTAATATCTACAGTTTTAGATGGCTAAATTCGACGGATGCGTTTATATATTTCTACATTGTATTCAATGTGCGCTTGGAGCAAATTCCTTTATCTGACGTCACAAACACGTGACCGGAAAACCCGTATTTACCGTGTAAAAAAACAGCGCTAATTTTAAACTATTCTTGAGAGGAATTTTCATTCATTTAACATTATTTTAGCAAAAACGGTCAGGGGTCAATCTTAATATTTATATATGTTGTGCCATTTTTTGAAAAGTTAAAAGATGATGTCAGTGGAGCTTTAAGGATATCTGTTGTTTTGCTGAATTTCACCAAAATACTGTAATTTTAGTAACAAACGATGGATGCCAAAAATATCCATCTGCCTCTGGTGAAGATAATTTATGTGTTTAGGTCTTTGAGCATGCTTTATTCCTCTCTGGTAAGTTATTTCTGTTGTTCTTGTTGCCATCTTTAGTGTTAAACTCTCACATGTCATTTACTCTTGGTGGCTCATTCGGTAGAGCTGTTGCCTCTCAGTGAGAAGGTTGCCGGATCGAATCCTGGCTGGGGGACCTTTCTGGGAGGAGTTTGCATGTTCTCTTTGTGCATGCGTGGGCTTTATTTGGGTACTCCAGTTTCCTACCACAAACCAACAACATGCATGTTAGGTTGATTGGTAATTCCAAACAATTTTCCTGTAATTAAACACATAAAAAATACCATTAATCTATGGGCATCTAGACCTTTGCTGTTTTTATGGCCTTCACTGCACCTGGTTTAAGAGTACATTCTGTGTACATTCTGAATATAAAGATGACCATAGCCTGACTGTGTGACTATATAGTTAAGTAAAAGCAGTGTAATGAATTAATGAGGGGGGGCTCTTTTGGTTGCAAAAAGAAGTCAGGATTGGGTCTGTTGCAATAAATCAAATGATAAATGACAATTATCAACCTCATTGTCATTTATTGGCTTTATTGTTTCTTTGTGTCTCTTTCTACTGAAGACACTGGATGACAAAAGACTCAACTCCAGTGCTCTTCACTGACCCCTCCCTTTCTCTTTTCTTTAAAATCTGTTTTAATCAGAATCAGAATATCTTTATTGACATTGCACCAGGTACAACGTGAACATGTACGCACAGTCATCCTGAAGGGGGACTGTGTGTGAAGCTGCAGCAGGATCCGCACAGCCATCTCATCCCTTATCAGAATGATAATGTTAGATATGAAAAAGGAGAAAACCATGAGAATAGGTAGTGGTATTACAAAAAAGATCTTTCACATCTTGTTCTATTAGGACACGACATGAGACATAAAAAATCTCTACTAGCAAGCACAATAAGACAAATTACATATGCATTTGAGGTCCAAGCGGTTAGATAAGTCCATGAGCCTTTTTTCAGATCAGCCACAGTTCTGTTGACGTTTACAGCCAGTGTTTCTGATAAGTGCTCACAGAGAGTTATCCGGGGAGGGGGGTAGGCGGAGTGCGATAGATGCAGCTGTTGTCCTTGGTAACTCATGACCCAGGAGAAATTTGATAATCAGCCCTTCCTCAAGGCTCTTTGGGGAGTCTTCTTTCTTCTTCTTCTTTCGGCTTTTCCCTTTTCAGGGGTCGCCACAGCGAGTCATCCTCCTCCACCTCACTCTGTCCTCTGCATCCTCTGTCCTCACTCCAACTACCTCCATGTCCTCTCTAACTGCATCCATATATCTCCTCTTTGGTCTCCCTCTTTGTCTTTTTCCTGGCAGCTGCATTTCTAACATCCTTCTACCAATATACCCACTGTCCCTCCTCTGGACATGTCCAAACCATCTCAGTCTGGCCTCCCTAACTTTATCTCCCAGTTGTTCAACATGTGCTGTACCTCTGATGATCTCATTCCTGATCTTATCCATCCTTGTCACTCCTAAGGAGAACCTCAGCATCTTCATTTCTGCCACTTCCAGTTCTTTCTCCTGTCTTTTTGTCAATGCCACTGTCTCCAGACCATACAACATAGCTGGTCTCACCACTGTCTTGTAAACTTTTCCTTTGACCTTTGCTGACACCTTTTTGTCACAAATCACTCCTGAAACTTTTCTCCATCCGCTCCATCCTGCCTGGACTCTCTTTTTCACCAAGTCTAGTCAGAATATCTGGATAGGGGTAGTACTTGTTTACTTTGGGGAGTCACATTGCGATAAGTTTGATTGTTGAATTTTCTTCAGGCAAACAGTTAACTTTTTCTGCAGCCTTGAGTGTCTGTTCTGGACGATCAAAATCCAATATCTAATAGGTTTTAATCCTCCCACTGAAACCATGCAGGAAATCCCCATTCAGGTAGAATCCTCCTTCGCTGGCAAGTCCCAAAGCTTGTAAAGCAGCTGATTTATTGAGGTCACTGCACAGATCAAACTTTCACTCTGCCACTGAGTCTTCTTTTCCGATAGGACAGTGCTTCACAGATGCCGATCAGTAAAGCTGCTGTCATCATGAATCCATTTATGTAAGCATCCTTCCCAGACAAGACTGACCGATACATGACCTTCCACACGTCCAGGAATCCATCACGTATCCGCTGGAAGTTGTCTGCGACGGGCAAGCTGGTTCTCCCGGACCTTGCTTAGTGGGAAAAAAGTTAATAGAGTTGATCATCCATGATATTGAATCCATAATCAATTTAACCGGGGGACTACGTGTGTGAAGCTAACCGTCCAAAATCGTGTTTTTTGATAGTTAAAAGTGGCTAAGCTGAAAAGCTAAGCTACAAGCTAAGCTAACAGGCCAACCTCTGGAAAAAACTTCTGTCTTGTCAAAGCTCCAAAATTTATGGTTGAAACCTATGTCTTCGTCTTAAAAGTAGTTTTTCTCTGGAAAAGAATCTGAGAACTTGTTTACTGATTAAAATTTTTTTTCATCTATATGTGAAAATGCTATGTTAAAGAGCTCAAACCATACAGAGCGTCCGCCATTTGTAATCCGAAAAACAAGAATGAAACATAGCCCATGTCACGTCAAGGGGCCTCCCTCCCATTTTTCTTGGAGACATGCTGCTCGCTCCCTCACTATCCATCCTTCTGTTCAAACAGTCTTATACTACCATACAGTGGTCAAAAAAGGTACTACACACAAAAATTAACCAACATTGCTTCTTAAATTTGACATTACTAATTATTGTCAAATTTCAAACAATATTATCATGTTTTGCAATAATTTCTGAGACAATCACCCAGCAAAATTTGTTATCGTTACAAGTCTAGTCAGAATATCTGGATTTCATAGACAAAAAAATCTGACTTCTCACCAGTTTAAACTTTTCAATAATAAGTCCTATTAATATGAAGTTTCACTCAAATATTTTGTAGTATTATTGTTAAAGTAGTACAGATATGGTTCGCTTTAGTGTAATACTTTGTGCTTCATCTACCTTGTGTATAAAGCCTGGTTTTGAAGGCAAAAACACAAAATTTTATTGATCCCCTCCTCCAAAAAGTGGTTGACAGTGCAGGAGCTTAGTCCATTTTGTCGAAGCAGTCTCTGTTCAAAACAGAAAAAAAAAAACATTATGATTTCTCAATTTCCAAGGCTGTTAGCAGCATATTTATTTTACAGTGGTTCAACAAAGGTCTAAAGTTTAGACCTTTGTTGAACCACTGTAAAATAAATATAATTTATAAAAATAATAAAATAAAATACTATAAATTCCCACTATAAAATAAAAAAAAAGCCTAGACTCTAAACCAATGTACCATATGTATGGCACCAAATGTATGGTACACACCAAATGTATGGTACAAATACCATACATGTTACCACATGTACCAATGTACTGTATGGCAAATAATGACCCTTGAATCCTTGAGTCCAAATGGCTCATGTCACTGATTTTACTTGGAAGTTGTTGCTGTAATCTGAAAAATGGCTGGCACCTAAAATACTTGGAAGTGTTTTACTAAAGTCCCTGAGGCTCAATGGAATTAACCTGTATAAATAAATGTTGAATGAAAAATTATCAATCAGTCTGCCAACAACTTCAACTGGCCAGATCAGTTGGAGATTAAACTAAAATCTAACTTATGCTAAAGTTGGTTAGTAGAAAAACAAAAGTGTATTTTATAGTGCTACTGCAGCACTTACACCAACCTCATTGAGAGTGGTCATTGTCAGCACATTTATAACTTAACTATCTTCCAAAAGTAGGGTCTTGAGAGGTTGGCTCTCAGGGACTGAGAGAAACGCAATTTCAATCCTGTGTATGTCCTGTACATATTACATTTCTGACTATAAAGTTGACTTTGACTTTGACTACAAACACAATGCCAAAAATAAGGCAAGATGGATCCTCAATTGTAAATCTTGTGATAACCTATGTCTAGCTAGGGAGAGACCGAAAATAATTTGCCTTCTTCTTTAACCTTTACCGGTATGTCTCTTTTTTTGTAAACAAAAGAACATC
>JBBPBX010012398.1:16529-31303 GCA_038048925.1 Garcialebias charrua
GCTGACAAATATTTGAAAATAAATCAGCTTGTGTATAATTCACAAATAACTTTCTTGTTTCATTGGCTTGTTTTTATCCCTAGGAAATACTGTATGTGGCGGAACGGTTTCACCTTCTATGATTATTTATTTTCTTTGTGTAAAATTAATTCTTTTGAGTACAGTGAAAATAACTGAAGTGTTAAATTACTGAAAATTACTCCAGGCAATATGACAAAAAGGGGAGATGTTGCCTTTCCAGGGATAGCTGGTCATTCAAGCTGAAAGAATCGTGGCGACTGTCTCACTGGTCTCATCAGAGCTGACACATTTCAAGACGTCTGTTCTAAATTGGAATTGACAAAGCAGGACTTCAGCTTTTTGCTCCCTGAATTGATTTGATCTAAGGGAATAGACTTCAGAAGAAGACAGCTTTCTCTTTTTGCTCTCTTTGATGCAAACCTGTAGACTGACTCGGTCGTTTGGTTTGGTGTTCAGAAAGCATCAGTGTGACATTTTACAACACTGCTACCTGTAGACTTTTAAAGACCCAGAATTTTTGGTCATGAATGTAGCCTGCCAACTTTTCACGGTTATCTTCTTGTGCTGTGGAATGTGTTACAGACATAAATAATAAGCTTCTACCAGAGGAAATGGCCACTGGGATCGGCTGACATGAGGGGAAAAAAAGAGTTGGAGGGTAAAATAGCTTTCTTTTTTTTTTTACATAGGGCTGGATGATATGGCCAAAACTTTTATCACAATGTATTTCTTAATTTTGGTCGATAACTATATAATTCCGATATCGATATAAACAATGCAAAAACCTCAAAAAACTGTACAAACTGTACAAATAAATAATGTTCACCTTTTATTTGTATTTAGCCTTCAAAAAATTGAAATCATCGTCAAATAAACATAAAACTCTCAACTTTGTCAATATTAATAGTTTTAACTTTACACAACAACATAACGTTTGCTGCATGGGTTTTTCTTTGATACAGCTTGGGGTATTGTGCTTCATTTTCTGATGCCGGGTACCCACTGGACCCGTGTCGGGCGGCGAAAGCGGCCGGTTTACATTGAAAGTCTATGTGGAGAGGCGTCGATGCGCGGCGTATCGTGAAGCGGCGCGTTTTGAGTGTTTGAAGCGGCACGCTGCAGTTCCTTTCCGCGCACGCGCGCGTCCGAAACAACCTATGCGTTGAGCAGCGTCTAATCGAAAAGTTGATATTTTGCGGCTCGACGTTGCTCGACGTTGCTCGACGCGTCCAGCAAACAATCGGGAGAGCCTCTGCTATGTGATTACACAACGACAACAGGACTTTTTTTGGACTTTTGAAACTTACCCCATCGAGCCTCCATGAATTGGAACCAAACTCCGGTAAGAAACTTGGCATTTTAAACAGTTGCTGCTGTCCGCTCCAGCGTTTGATCACCCCAAACATAAAAAAAACATTTTAATCTCAACAAAGACTGTCGGAGCTCAGTTCGGCTCGTAGAAAACCCACTCCAAGACCCGGAAAATGAGCTAGACCCCCTCCTTTGCCTCCCCCTAGTGCGCGTCATCAGACCCGTCTTCAGTGGCTTTGTGGGAACGTGACAAGCGGCCAAAAGGGCGGCAGGAGCGTACTGACAAATTTGGTGGGTACCCGGCATGACTCTTTGCATATTCTATCGAGTGGAAACGTGGAACAAGTTAGATGTGTTCCCACCATTGGAATGACTCTTCGGCACATTTTGTAGCACACTCGCAGTTTATCGGACATTAGCTAGCCGAATTACTTCCACTAATGAGACATGCGAACACTGGTATCATCCAACATATTTCATATCAATGGTTGAGTACTTCATATTTCATAATGTCGCTGACATCCACATCGCCAAATTAGTATTTCCTTTCTTATCAATTATGTCATCTGCTTTCTCTTTGCTTGTGAAAGCTTGTTCAGTCACATTTTGATGGTCATGGATACTCATTTTGAAGCGAAAACTTACCACGCATTGGAGCTTAGCCTAGCCTAGCCTGCTACTGCTGACTCCTTTAAGTTGTGGTGTACGTCTCTCTCCACGCACTTACATAGTTGTGTCACAGCCTTTTCTGTTCAGGTTGAAATTAATGTGGCCGCTTCAACCTGAACAGAAAAAGAAATGCGTCAGTGAAATGCTGTAATCATAGAGTAATGTTTATCCAAATATTGAAAATGTGCTTAAAATTCATATCACCGTTATTAAATAATAGTATATCGTGATATATATCGATATCAAATTATTGTCCAGCCCTATGTTTATGTATGGTATTCCTGTCATTTTGTCAAAGGTGGAACTGCTACTAATCTTGTTTTTAATTCCACTTCCAGATAGGTTTTTATTCCTTGGAATCAATTAGGACTTGTGTCCATCTTGCACTGCTCTTCTGACAAGCAGTACTTAATATAATTTCCTTCTCTTTGAATTGAGAAAGCTCCTTGGATGAAGGGTGAAATGTCTTCTGTTACAAATAAAGTCCAGTTGTTTCTGTATTGAACGCTTTTTTGATTTTATCATGTCCTGGATGACCGAGAATCTTCACCAGCATAATTTCCTTCTGTTGCTGTGTGATTTTAACAAATAAGAAACGTGTGTGTATATAATGTAACTTAATTTAAGCTGTGGTCTTGTCTCTGCTGTGCTGGGATGTTGGGATATGCTTTCAGCCAACCCTTCTCTACTGTAAATAATGCGAGAAATAAGCTGTTGCTTTGAGGAGCAGTCCAGAGTGGGCTGGTAGTAATAATAATAATAATGAATTAGTTATACCGCACTTTTCATTAATAAAAATCTCAAAGTGCTAGTGGTAGATTTAACACAGCAGAAAATTAGTGTGCACACTTTCACTAGAGCTAGAGGAAAATGCTCAGATACTTTGAAGAGAGAAGGGCATCTGGGAGATGAATAGCGTTTCAGTAAAGAAAAAGAAAATGTGAGTATAGAAGAGAAGAATGACAAGGAAGAAAGAAAACCTGAAGGGAAAGGGATGAATATGTTCAAAGCGTTGAGTGACAAACAGATGTGTGTCTTATGGTGAAGCAAAAAAAAAAAATAATAATCTAAAAGAAGGGAGCAGAGAACAGTGTGAATAGGAGCAGCCTAATCATGCAGACAAAGAGCTGCTGTAGCTGTTCTGAAGGATTGGTCCTGGCAATGCACGCAGTAGCAAAGCCAGTCTCACACCTTATGTGCAACTTATTGTGTATGAGATGGAAAGTGTATTTCTCCAGCTACAAAAGCCATGTGTAGCTTTTCAGCTCCTTATCTGAGACATACTCATTGATTACCATGATGACTGGTGTTCGATTGTTCCCCTGTGATGAATGGACCTGATCCTTATTTCCTCTCAGACACTCAGTCTTTCACGCACACTGCACACACATTTTTCTTTTGCTATCTTCAAACCTATGGGAAGAAATAAAATTACCTAGCTAGAGAAGCAAAACAAAAATAATATATATTTTTATATGGTGTGTATGCGGTGCGCTTTCAGGGTTCGCACACCCTATTTGGACATGTTCCTGCAGCTGAAATTGCCTCTTTTTCCACATGACTACACAGCATCACAATTCAGAGTGAAAGGCAGTAGGCCACTATGTAAGTACAGACTGACAAAATTTAGTTAATGAACTCAACCCATCCACACTCAAGTTTTGAAGACTTGAGTACTCTAGGAAAATCAAAACAAGCACTTGATGGCTTTATGCCACAATCCTAAAAATATTATTTGACATTAATAATTCTCATTAAAGCACCTTTGGAGTAATTAATCTTCAAGTTGTTTTAAATGGCATCAAAAGGAATTATTGACAGCAGTATAAAATTTGAAAATGTGATTAGTTGAGAGATAGTTTAATTAAAATAAAGGCCTAGCATTCATTGAATAAATGCAGATCCTCATCTCATGTTACAGTTTTAGACTATCATCTTTCTTTGAGAAAAGACAGAGCTGTAGCCGTTTTTCGTCAAACCTTGAAAGTAACGCTATGCACAATCTTATGCAATATTGTAAAATGTCATGCCTAGAATATGTGTTGCTATTGACTCTCAGGTACTAATTTTAAAAAAATTGCTGCAGTTACCATCTTGAATTGGACTGATTTCAAAAACTTATCAGTTGTACATATATGTACAGTACATTCAGTAACTTACCGGTATACAGGTTTAATTAAATTCTGTCAAATGTTTTATTAAGATATTTTGAAAACAGGTGTAGCTGACTCCAAATAGTTAGTGGAACATTTTAATTAAACATTTTATGTACCATACTTAGCCGCACACATTACACCGCCGTATAAGTCGCATCAGACCAAATATGTCTAAAAAGGTGGAAAAAGCACGCTTCTCTGTTTAAGTCGCATCTATTATGTGTCACCGCTGACCAAGAAAAATGGGCCGGTGTTGTGCCAAATATCAATTGGTTGTCAAATGGCGGCCACGGGAGCATGCACGGGAGGACTTTAACAAGAATTTAATAAGATTAACACTAAAAAACAATTATTTGTTTGCTCTAAATTATAGCAAAGGTGTGTATCAGTTTAACTTTTTTTTAATAAATGCACTATATTGGTCAAAGCAGCTGCATTTCAAAAATCGATTTAGGGAAGCGGGAGCGCCCATTGTGAGGGCTCGCTGTGCATTTTGTCGAAATTTAACAAGATAAGCACATAAAACTATTATTTGTTTGCTTGACATTATAGTAAAGGTGTGTCTCAGTTGAATTTTTCTTAATAAATGCACTTTAGTGGTCAAATTAGCTGCATTTCGCCTGGGCGGCATGGCAAAATGCAGCTGATTTAATGTTTGATCCAGGAGTTCAAGAGCAAGATGAAGGTGGCTCTATGACAAGCCAAGTGTCTCATTAATAGCCACTTTTACCTAATAATGAGACACTTGACTTGCGATATTGCTCGATGGCCCTCTAGTGGCTGAAAATGGTAGTGTTCATTATTTTCCATGTCAGAATGAATGAAATCATCAGATCTCAGCCAAAAATTGGGTTATAAATATGGAGGGGGGAAAAAACGTATATTGTTTCGGTGAAGAAGTTACAGGACGTGCAAATTTATGCAAAAAGGTGCCACTTATACTGTACAGTGAAAAATACAGTAATCTGTTAAAGCACATACTGTACTCATATTGGGCTTCAGTGTACTGTTACACCTAATTTACCTCAGAATCTATAAAACTGAGATTTAGAGATTTTATTGTGAGGTTTAGCTGTCACAACCATCTTAACTCAGGTTGACTATAAAAGCTAACCAGTTGTAGATGTACAGTTACTTCCAATTATTACCTAGATTTTCATTAAAACCCATTCACTGGTCCATGAGATATTTTGGTCACAGTCAGACATAGTCAACAGCATTATTTCCCACCTTTTAGGCAGCAGACTTTTTATTATTACTTGCTATACCTGCTGATTAATTCAATAATGTTTGTCATGATGAGTCATTAAGTTAAGCTGTGAATTCTGGTCTCTGTGTTAAAGGAGCTGGTAAGAATCAGATGCAGAAAAACAAGTTAAATAGGAAACAGGTTTCCATTTTACAGTATTGTGTGACTAACTCGTGTGCTTCACTCAAGAGAGCTAAATTAATTTGTAATTGTATCTATGCCAGACGTTGTTGTTGTTATTGTTTGTTGTTGTTTTTTTACTTGTAAAGAATTGTTTCGTATTCTGGCTTAATTTCTCTGCATTTGTTCAACCAACAGAGAACTGAGTTTATCCTTTTTTGTAGACATTTCGACAACTTTCTGGTTAGGGCCATTTTTTAAGCAATTTCTGTAACATTAGTTTTGCTTTAATTGTTGAAAAAAGTTACCGGTACTTAATGGAGAAAAATGCTGGTGAAGATTCTCAGTCGTCCAGGACATGATAAAATCAGAACAAGCGCTCAATACAAAAACAACTGGACTTTATTTGTTGCAGAAAACGTTTCACCCTTTATCCAAAGTGTGGTGGAGTGGAAAAGATGACACCGGATTTGTACGCAGGACTTCACTTTATTCAACTCCAACATCAACTTTTCACCAAATGTCTTGATGGGAGAGCCATTAGCTGCGGTTAGCAATGGCTCGCAGCCTTCTGCTAACCTGTCGGAGCCGGTCGGGGGAACGAGGATCTTCTGCGAACCAGAGTCCACCAGGAACCGCCTCCCCAACCTCGAGTCTTCGATGAAAAGCAGAAGCTGCACGGCGGGATGCACCGTCGTGCTTTGGCGCCAAAGCGCTGGTGGTAGAAACAAAGGGCGGCGGCTTCTTTACGCCCGCGGAAAGCGATCCTTGCCACCACAGACGGCTCGTCCGGCTCTGAAGGCGTTGGCTGAAGCTCGGAATGTGCCGCCGGAGATCCAGGAACCGCCGCCTGGACTGCGAAGGTCCTCGTGGCCAAGATGATGCGGTCGGCTTCCTCCGCGAGCGAGCGGTAGTCTTTCTGCTGCAGAAGCGGGGAGTTGGCCAGGACGGCGCGCACCGGGGCCGGGAGCTGGCGGAGGAAAAGGTGGAGGAAGAGAAACCCACCGTCGTCTGATCCCAGCAGGGACAACATGCTCTCCATAAGCTCGAGAGCCGTGCCATCGCCCAAGCTGGAGAGGGAAAAAAGTTTCTCCGCGCGCTCTGCGTCTGAGAGTGAGTAGCGCCGCAGGAGGAGCTGCTTGAGAGCGGCGTACTTTCCGTGTGCCGGAGGGTCTCGGAGCAGGCTCATCGCCCGCCGGGTGGACAGCGGATCCAGCGAGGCGACCACATAGTGGTATTTTGTGTCGTCAGATGAAATCCCACGCAGAGCAAATTGTGCTTCAATGTGGACGAACCATGAAGGAGGATCATGTAGCCAGAAGTCCGGGATTTTAACGGCCACCGAAAATGCAAGCGGGGCGGCCGGTGGAGGTTCCACAGCAGCAGACCTCGGAGAAGAGCTGGCTCCATCTTAAGAACTCGACATGTTCGGTTCGCGGGGTCACCAGTGTACCACCTTTATCCAAATGGCTTTTTCAATTCAGAGTAGCAGCTGTGAAACAGAAGTTTTATACAGGCTGACATGCCACGCACCAACATGTAAATTGGAATCTGAAATAACGTCCACACATACCTGAGATAACATACCCATTCTATTTAAATTGACAAAACAACACATCATGTTAAGCTGTGATGTGTTGTTTTGTTCTGATTTAATGGAGAAATGGAGATTTAATGGAGAAAAAAATAAAAAAACAAGTATACTTGGGGAAAATGTTTGCAAGTGGGCCCAAACACAACGGATTTATTGAGCAAAACACTCAATTTTAGACCTTTTTAGATGTTTAAAAGGGTTAAAATATAATCTGCACAAGAATTCTGCCAATTCTGTATCAACTACAGTACCGGTACTTCCTTCTTCTGCCATATTGGAGTCAGGAATCTTGTCTGCTCAGACCATAAGTTTTTTATTGTTCAGACATGTACTGTATTGTGTATACAGTAATGTATCAAAAGGAAGTAACTCTCATGGAAATTGCTGTTTTTGTGTGTTTGGACAAGTAGACAAGTATTATTCTCTGAGGAATACTGAAAATATTATTTAAAAAAAACATTTGTCCATAAAAGCCGCACAATATTAGGACTGACTTTGTGCTCTGTTGACTAAACAAATACAAAGAATTAAGGTTGGAGCATGGAGGGCTATAAACAACAACAAAGTTTAATGTGGACAAATGGCCATGAATAAAATTAGATACAGTAATCATTTTTCTACTTTGGGTGAGGCACGCAAGTCAGAGTCACGCAATAAATGTTATTTTGGTCAACTTGTTTCTCTGCATTTAGTCATTCTCAAAGATGAATACCGGTAGTTGTGTACAATTAGTGATACAATGAAGACTTTAATATAACTGTAATCATCTAAGGATGACAAGTACATGTACATTCTTGGCTCCAAATGTTGCGTATTCTCTAAAATAACTGTACTTTTTTTTCTCCATCAGACCATGATATTCGGTTGCCAGAAGTTTTAACCATCTTTGATACAGATGCAACATATTTCTTTGTGTGCATTTTTATATGATGATTGATAGATGGATTTATTATGATACAGTACATAATACACACATTACAGCTGTAAACTATTTCTTATCTAGGCCATTACTTCTGAGCCGATGAAGATAGTTTAATGAAACTTTATAGTAGTGATTGTTTCATTCTAGATCTTTTTAAAGGGGATTACATGTAAGTATTTAAAATTTTTATGTTATGTCTGTGTGCTATCTTGACAATATTAATTCATTTTAATACACAAAATAATTCTTAGATAATTAATTATACCCTTTTTAATTCTGCCATTTTTAACTTTCGTTTTGAACGACCGGTTTCTGATACTGAGTTCTGAAGTCCACGCCCTTCAACGATCTGTTTACGCCCTCTGTAACAGCCAGTATCTGTAATGTGTTGTTGTTTTAAAATTAGCTCTTTTTTTATTACTCATTTGACTTACTGTTAGTGTTAGCTTAAGATAACTTACCGAAACCCGTCTGAGCGCGCCGCAATTTGCTGCTCCTTTTAGCATGAGACCACCCGAATCCGAATGCTAATGTTAGCTTGTTCCTCTTCCGGTGTTCGCCAGCTCCGCTCGTTGCACGCGGAGATTTTGGGAGTTATCGCTGTTCCAGTCAAGACAACACAAAGTTCACCAAGTGTCTCCCGTAAATTAATCCGTAAGGAGAAGGTCCTCGCTGCTGCGAGGCTGCTGCGAGGCTGCAGCGAGGCTGTACAGTTGAAGCTCCGCTCCATCGCGCCAGAAGAGGGTCCCGTTGCCGCTGGTCCCTACGCCGGGGGTCCGCTCGTTTAATTTTTGCCGGCTGCGCGTTGGGAGCGATCGCAAATACACTAAAAATTGAACTAAAACATAAAAATAACAATTATACTTTATTTATAAAGCCATTTAAAAAAACCGCAGCTGCAACAAAGTGCTGTACACATGAAATTAAGAACATATAAACAAAAGATGAGATGAAATCATGAAAAACAACAGTCATGTGTTTAATACAGAAGTGGGTTGAGCCTAACCAGGGGTTGCTAGGTGAGGGGCTGGACTCAGGTTCGAGGTGGGTTGTCCTCGCGCCTGTGACGTCACAGGCGCGATGATTTCAAACCGAAACCTAACTTATCACAGTTAAATAAATATACTTAGAGTAAATAAACCACTGGGTGCATTTTTTTGGCACAAGGACTGTTTTTTTATGAAGTAAATACCCAAAGTTGAGTTAAAAAAAACATTAAAAAGTGAATTTTGAATGTGTGGTCCCCTTTAAAACATTCTGCTAAACATCAGTGGCATGTTTTTTTTTTTTTTTTTTTTTAAAGGCCATGTTTGCTTGTCATTTTTTACATTTGCTTGTTTTGGACTTTGTTGTTTGTTTTTTATTTATTTATTTTAAATCTAGTCATGCTCACCTAAATTGTGTTTTCTGTGCACAACACCTGTAGATATTTCTGCTTTTCTGGTTGCACCCAAATATATTGTACCATGAATGATTTCTATACAGAAGAGACACAAGCGTATTTAAGATGACTTCGCTGTTGTACTACGATAAATCATGTACCGGTATTCTGAATTATATTGACTACCTGCATTCATATCCAAATGATAGGGTGGAGTGGGTGACCTAAAACAGGTTACTAATCCAGAGCAGCTCTCTTTGGTGCACTTTGTGAAACAATTAATCAAGCAGTGTAAGGGGTGAGCTTATGAAATAAACCATGCCAGCCAGCAAAGTGCTCTAGCAGCAAAGTGCTCCAGCAACAGTTTTCTAAATTTTTGTTCCCCTCCCATTTATTTATTTTTCCCTTCTTCTTTGATGGGTCTTGCTGATCCACTTAAACCTGAGCACTTGTGACCTTACTGTGGCCATAAGTGAATCTGACAACTCCTGACTCAAAGCCGGTTGTTGCGTAACAGCAGATAAACTGCTTCTAGAATATTTGATTCAAACACACACACGCAGACAGCTGGGCACTGAGGCGACTCGTGGCCCAGTCGGCATCAGTCAGCATCATCTGTTCTATTCCAGCCACTTACTGGACACAGTATATGGGCCTTGTTGTGTGGTAGAGATGGATGACTTTCACTGTTTGACATTGACTTTGCACAGTCACAAACATAAACCTGTCAGAGAAAAATGTGCATCTTCTCCAGCTCATAACAATTAGAATTCAAAAAGTGATCGCTGGTGTCTAAAGGAACTTGCTAAGGGAGTGGAACACACACGCACACACACGCGCACACACACACACACACACACACACACACACACACACACACACACACACAGAACACATGCACACGTGTGCACACACACACACACACACTATCATCATTCAGGAGGCAGCTGGCCAGTCCTGAGCTTTAACGTGTCCTTGTCTCTTCTGTTTGGCATCAGCATGACTGTCAGCATCCTATAAACACACTGGTTATTCACACTTACACACTCAAATGCATTTATACATATATTTTACTGTGGCTAACGTCAAATAGTTGCAGGTAATTTACTTCCCTGAATGTTTAGATGCAGCCTAACATGCCCTTAGCATTTGAACACATTTTCCTTATAAGGAAACCAATATTTAGCTCTGCATAAAGTATCATAAAAAGGCTACCAGAATCTAATGATGCCTGTAATTCATTCCTTTTTTTGTGTGTTATAACAAATATGTTTTGGAACCAAGTATAATTAACTTTTTTTTTTAAATTGCTGATTTTTTTCTTACAATTTTATTTTCTTAAAAGACTTTATACGTTTTGTATTGTACAAAAATACAAAAACTTTCATATTGTTTATTAGATAATGGGATGGCGAATGGAAAGGGTGCATGTAACAAAATAAAACCGAGGAAGCTGTTAGTCAAATGCTAATTTTAACTACCGGTATAAGTTGTAACACTCTGTTACTGTTGCTAATACAAGATGCTTTAGGCAGATATAGCATTGGTAAAATAGTCAAAACACAATTAGTTTATTGAGGGAAGGAGGATTTCACATGCACAAACGTTTGAAGAAAAACACATGGAAAACAAGGAAAACTAGATAATTGGATTGTGCAAATAAACAAAGTTGTAGCCTGTCGTGATAAACAATAAATCAATTAATCGCATGATAAAAGAAAATTATCAACCTAATTTTCATGTATTGTTTTTATCATTTCATTGCGTCCCTCTATTTCTAATGAAGACGTTGGATGATAAAAGGCTCAACTCGGGTGCTCTTCACTGACCCCTCCCTTTCTCTTTAAAATCCATTTTAACCATCCAAAATCACGTTTTTTATTGTTAAAAGCAGCTAAGTTGAAAAGCTAAACTACGAGCTAAGCTAACGGGTCAACCTCAGGAAAAATCTCCCATCTTATCGAAACTCCAAAAATCCCGGTTGAAACCCGTGCCTTCGTGTAAAAAGTTGTTGTTCTCTGCAAAAAGAAACTAAAAACTTTTTTACCGGTTTTTAATTTTTTTAATTAAAAGCTTTGTGTGAATAATACTATACTAAAGAGGTCAAACCACACGAGCGTCCGCAATTTTCAGAACTGAAAAAAAAAGACAGCCCATGTTGACATTTGCCATCTCCACATCATTGCATTCAGTTTTTATTCACAATTTGTTTAGTGTCCCAACTTTTTTGGAATCCGGTTTGTAAAAAAGTTTGCCAATGGACTTATAATGTGCTACTGTGTCAGGCAGAGTGTTACGAAAGTGTTTTTATACAGCCCAAAAAAGTTAAACAAGTTGATGTTAAAAATGCAATTTTTTAAATCTCAAGTAAAAACATTAATAATGACATTTTTATATATTTTGAGACTAACTGGATGCCTATGATTACTGTTACTAGGGAGGAAAACATACATCTGAATGAATTTGATTACTGATGAAGATACATCGGTAGATTTTGAATAGTTAATGCATCTGTGTTGATAATACTGTGGGGGATACACTTCAGTAGAACAATAAAATGTCAGATGAATGTGTATGATGCACACTAAGCATCATTAAGGATGCCTGAAGTGTTTTCTAAATTAACTTCATGCACCTTGTTGCAATTATTGACTTCGGGTTTGTAATGGAAAACTGAATTTGTTTTAGAGATATAGTTTAGAATCCACACCTACCCGGTAATTTCTTGACCTTACCAAACTGTTTTCACATCTTTCTTTCAATTCATATCATTTCCCTCTGTCTGTTTCTACGTCTCTGTCTCCCTTTCATTCTTCTTCCTGTTCAACCCTAGTTTCTGTAACACCAATTATACTGTGTCAAATCCATGCATGTCACTTTCCAGATCCCAAATAATCCCTTCTCTCTTTCATCTACAAATCCTTTGTTCCTTTCTCCTCCTCCCGTTTCCTTCTCTGTAACCTCGCTTCTTTGGAGCTCAGCCGACCCCACCCTTCGTCTGCTCCACGGACGCTCAGCTCATCCTCTTTGTCCTTTTTCCAATTAATTGCATCACAGTACCGCACCATCTTCTTCTGACTACTTTATTTCAATTTTATAACTTCCCCTAAAACTATGGCAGTCCTCTTAACAACATGGAAGTAGCAGTGGTAGTTTTGAACTTTTAATAAGTGTGTTAAAGGTGTTCTTGTTTCTATTGCATTACAAATGTTCGTGCATAGCATTGTTAACACATTTTAAACTTACCAAATGATAGGCGTTACATAGCATGACTGAAATTGTGAGATGATGTTTCTTGCACGTATATTTCAGTTTTGGCATTTCTTTACAAATACGCCACATGCCACTTTGACACCAGTAAGGAAACAAAACGTGTTTCCCCTACATTACGTGCCTTGGCAGAGCACTGATCTCTTCAGAGCACTACCTCTAGCTTTTTTGCTAGCGCGTCTGTATTGCACGCCGCTAGCTTAGCGCTACGTCAGTACCATAGGCAGGGCGCTCGATTCTGTTGACAGGGCAGGGTGCATGCCCTTCTTGTATAATGGTAGGGGAAACACTGAAGTAATGTTTTTTAAAACCTTTTTTGATTTACATCCATTTTAATACAGTACTGGTAAGTTTAAACACATTTATGATTTAGTTTCTTTGCACTATGCGTTTCTTTGCTTGAATTAGATGCAAAACTAAAGGCGTGTGTACTGTTTTGATGTTCACATGCTTAAAACAGTTTGGACTGGAGTATGCGAACATTCACACACACAAAATTACTTGCAGTCATCGCTGCTCCAACTTTCAGCCCATCTGTTTAGTTTCATACTCCAGACCAGTAATTTGTGATTTATCCATGCATTTTGAAATAAATAAATAAGAATCGTTCCATTTTTAATGTTTGCTGCCATCTGTGTGTGTGCTTTTTGGATTTCCTACTCACACATATTGGCTGTATAAAGCTGGTGTTATTGAAGGTCTTTGAAAACAGGGCTATTAAAACACACAAAAAGTAAGAGCTTGGCATTAAATCTACCTGCTTCAAAATAAAATATTGACAGCGTTTAACTTCATTAGTATTTTGTCAGTGGTAATTCATTTATAAACTACATTTAAAAGCATACAAGTTGGACCAAAGCAGTGGTGTAGTCTACGCAATAATCGGGCATAGGGCTGGGCGATATATCGATATTTTTAAAATATCGAGATTTTTTCTAAAGAGATATAAGACAAGACGATATCGTTTATATCGATAATTATCCTCCTGCTGTCTGCTTTCTCCCACTCGCCCTTCTCCTTCACTGAACACAGACCCAGCCCCTCCTTCCTGCCTGCAGGAGGGCGGAGCGGAGCCGCGGAGACTTTCAGTAAACACGGCAGATATGAAGAGCCGCGACGCTAGCTGCTGGGGGAAAAAACAATGGCCCTCATGCACGAACCGTTCGTACGCACAGATTTGTTCTTAAACTGTGCGTACGAGTGATTTAGGATCATTTGTGGCATTCAACAATGTTTTCGTATCCTACGATTTTTTTCAGATACGAACAAAATTTACGAGTGGTCCGGACCTGTCGTATATTTTAGGAGCGTCAGTCTGCTGTCATCCAGACGGATCTTCTCCACGAATAACTTCATATTTCGTTATTTAGAAAATATTTTGGGTTTAAAAAAATCACGCACCATAATTATTCTTGACAATAGGTTATTCTGTTTGAATTAGAATTATAATTTTAAGTTTAATTTGTCTGGTGTGTCGCGCAGGCTTCAGTGAGTCGTGCGCTCCCCTTGGTCATCAAAGCCCTCCTCATATTAACACCCAGGTACATAAAATTCCCATACACCGCCGCAGAACAAGTACGAATTAAGACTGATTTTCATGCTATTGCTGGACTGCTGTGCCAAACACCATCGGAGCAATAGATTATTATATCTGATTCGAAATATAACCTGCAGAATGTGGTTGCGCGATGACCAGGAGGTGCGCGCATGACACATTTGTGCTGCAAAACATGTTGGCACGCGTCTGCGCAGCGTGGCATTTATTGTCCATCCATCTCGCAGACTGACCACCTCCTGTCCGTGCTGCGGCGAGACGTTTGTTTGAAGCCATTTTCAGATCAAACCATTTATTCTTGATTTCTGATACTGTACGACCCACGGGACACACAACATATGCACTACAATATTAATATGAAGTTAACTGTAGTTTCGAGACATCTTAAAATGCTTCTGTTCAAAAACACATCCGACACTTGCGGGGGGTGGGGGGTAGCGGTGCGCTCTTCTGAATAAGTGAAACTATAATGTAACACAGTACACTAAAATTAGAGATATTTGACCATCCGACACTTGCGGGGGGG
>JBBPBX010012398.1:36978-54129 GCA_038048925.1 Garcialebias charrua
GAGTGTGCTGGGTGAGTGAGGTCTTTCATGATGCAGGTGGCTCTTTTCCTGCATCTGGAGGTGTAAATGTCTGTGATGGTGGGGAGACTGACTCCAACAGACTTCTGTGCAGCCTTCACCACTCTCTGTAGAGCTTTCCTCTCTGCAACTGTGCAGCCTCCATGCCACACGTTGATGCTGGAGCACAGGACGCTTTCCACTGCACACCTGTAGAACGAGGTGAGAACTGGGCTGCTCAGACCAGCACGTCTCAGTCGTCTGAGGAAGTAGAGTCTTTGATGACCTTTCTTGATCAGGCTGGTGGTGTTGTTGGTCCAGCTGAGGTTATCATTCAAGTGTACACCCAAGTATTTGTAGCTGGAGACCACCTCCACCTCAGATCCACCTATTTTCAGTGGGGCATGGGTGTGTTTATTCCTTCTGAAGTCCACAATCATCTCCTTTGTCTTCTTCACATTCATGTGAAGATTATTCTCTTTGCACCAGCTCTCCAGGTGTTCCACCTCCTGTCTGTAGCTGGACTCATTGTTTGTGATGCAATGATAAAGAAAGACCAGTGTGGGATTGTCAACAGACCAAAATCTGCAAATGGACAAGTGATTGAAAAAGACTAATGTCTTCACTCCATGTTTGTGTCCCAGGCAGCGGAGACTCATACTGGAAGGTGTATTTGTTGTGACTGTAGCAGCAGGAAGGCAAGACCAATAAATGAAGAGGAAGCCAGAGAAAGGCTGACAGAAATAGGGGGAGGGGTTTGTTTAATATTATAGCTTTTTTTTTTTTTAAATGGCAACTGCGCCCCCTGAGTCCAGAGAAGAAAAACAAAGGTAAACGGGTACAGAGGGAGGGAGGAAGCGATGGAGACGGGTGATTGAGACCAGCGGATGATGACACAGCATGAGCATCGGCCGACACGCTCGAGAGCGACGCGCTGAAGAAGGGAGGGATGGACCGACACGCGGACAGATAGAGGCAGAGCGCGTGCCATCCCGCCGCTCGTTGCCCAGACAATGAACGTGCTGTGGTCACTGCCGGCAACACATCGTCACGGCAACCGCAGCCAGAGGGGTGCGCGCTGAGTGAGAATGGCAGAGAAAGAGGAGGAGAGGAGGGGGTTGGATAGAGAGGAAGATGGTGTCTTCCATTAGTAGATAGTGTGTGGATGTTTTCATGTTTTCTCTGTCTGCTGGATCATGTGCGTCTCTGTGTGGTTGATGTGTGTTAGTAGCCACTTGTCTGACACCATGATTTTCTGTAACCATCTAGGTGAGTACAAGAAGGATGAGCTGCTGGAGGCGGCGAGGTGAGTACCAGACTCTTTGTTTTGTTTCTTTCTTCTCTTCTTATCAAACCTTCTTTCTACTTTGTGAAACCCTGTTTTCTCTCCCTTGTTCACGTTGATTCTTTGTTGCCCATCCTTTGTCTCTTTTGTTTTTTGTCACACTTTCATCCTTGTATATATATTTTTTAATTTTATCTCTGCTTTATTAATTTCCTCATCTCATTTATTAATTTCTTTTCATCTCCTGTTTTAAATTACTATATATTTTCCTCCCCTGGCATGAACACACCAACACACTTAGCTCCCACACTAGTCTGGTATTTCAGTTCTTTGAGAGCTCTGCACTTCTGAGCCGGAGATACTTGCACATTTTTGAGTTTTTTTCTTCCTTATATTATTGGTTGCAGGCAGTTAATGTGCGCTGTTTGTTAGTGTTTTCCCTGCTTTTGCATGTGGAAGTGGAACAGCTCTCTCTTTTTGGGAGTGTGTGGGTGGCTGAGCGCTCGATGCCTCAGCCGACCCCCTCCCTTTTTCTGCCTTGCACATACAGATACACAAATACACACATTAGGGAGCAGCTGGTTTAGCATAGAAGCACCCCCGAGTATTATGGGGTCAGGGGTGTTTTTTTTGTGTGTGTAGACTGTAAACCTATTGTGGCTGTCTTAACAGCTGAGCCCACGATTTGATTTATCCCCTCCCAAGTTATTCATACGTTTCCTTTTGTTTTGATTTATTGTTTTGATTATTTAGTTAAATTATAATACCATTGTTATTTACCTGTTTTACTATGGTCCATTTGGGTTATTTAATATACATATCCATCCATCCATCCATCTTCTTCCGCTTATCCGGGGTCGGGTCGCGGGGGTAGCAGCCTAAGTAGGGAGGCCCAGACTTCCCTCTCCCCAGCCACTTGGAGCAGCTCCTCCGGGGGAATCCCAAGGCGTTCCCAGGCCAGCCGAGAAACATAGTCCCTCCAGCGCGTCCTGGGTCTTCCTCTGGGTCTCCTCCCGGTGGGACATGCCCGGAACACCTCACCAGGGAGGCGTCCAGGAGGCATCCTAACCAGATGCCCGAGCCACCTCAACTGGCTCCTCTCGATGTGGAGAAGCAGCGGCTCTACTCCGAGTCCCTCCCGGATGACTGAGCTTCTCACCCTATCTCTAAGGGAGAGTCCAGCCACCCTGCGGAGAAAACTCATTTCAGCCGCTTGTATCCGAGATCTTGTTCTTTCGGTCATAACCCAAAGCTCATGACCATAGATGAGGGTGGGAACGTAGATCGATCGGTAAATTGAGAGCTTTGCCTTTTGACTCAGCTCTCTCTTCACCACGACAGACCGGTACAGCGCCCGCTTCACTGCGGACGCTGCACCTATCCGCCTATCGATCTCACGCTCCAGTTTTCCCTCATTCGTGAACAAGATCCCGAGATACTTAAACTCCTCCACTTGGGGCAGGACCTCCTCCCCGACCCGGAGAGGGCATGCTACCCTTTTCCGGCTCAAGACCATGGCCTCGGATATATACATATATTAAGTGTAAATAGTACAATAAGTATGGATGGCTTGTGAGAAATGTAGTTGCTCTGAGTACTTGGAAAACATATTTAATGTGTATGGCAGGCAATTGTTGAAATGGAAATAAACCCATCCATCTATCCATCCATCCATCCATCCATCCATCACTTATTCTGAAGTCAGGTCTTGGGGGCAGCAGCTTGAGCAGGGAGGCCCAGACATCTCTTTCCACAGCCACCTCTTCCAGCTCTTCTGGAAGGGTTCCAAGGTGTTCCCAGGCCAACCGAGAGACACAGTCTCTCCAGCGGGTCCTGGGTCTTCCCCGGGGTCTCTTCCCAGTCAGACATGTCCGAAGCACCTCCCTAGGGAGGCGCCCAGGGAGCATCCTTACCAGATGCCTCAACCACCTCAACTGGCTCCTCTTGATGTGGAGGAGCAGCGGTTCTACTCCGAGTCTCTTCCAGATAACTGAACTTCTCAGCCCATCTCAAAGGGAGAGTCCAGATACCCTGCGGAGAAAACTAATTTCAACCACCTGTATGCGCAATCTCATTCTTTCTGTCACTACCCAGAGTTCATGACCATAGGTGAGGGTAGGAACATAGACTAACCAGTAAACAGAGAGCTTTGCCTTACAGCTCAGCTCTCTCTTCACCACAACCGACTGGTACAGAGTCCGCAATACTGCAGACGCTGCACCAATTCTTCTGTCAATCTCACGCTCCATTCTTCCGTCACTTGTGAACAAAACCCAGAGATATTTGAACTCCTCCACATGAGGCAGAACCTCACCTTTGACCTGAAGAAAGCTATCCACCCTTTTCCTGTTGGAGGACCATGGCCTCAGATTCAAATGGAATTAAACGCACTTTGCTTAAAACCGTTTGATAGAAGTTCAAGTAGAGATGTTTTTTTCGTATTCTGTACTACATGACCTCAGTACCATTTTCCCATCCATCCATCCATACATCCATTGCATGGCATGCATGCAGACTCACACATACAGACTCACACGCACACGCACACACACGTACGTCATCCATGGATGACCCAGGAGCTACTACCACATTGATTAATCAATTATTTGGTCTTAACTTTCCTGCAATACTCTTGGTTCTAAATGGCCCAGAAGGCTTTCTAAAACTAAGACCTACTGGGTCATTTTGAGCCAAGAGCAGCAGGAGAGTAGTGGTGATGTGGTCTGCAACAGAATAAAGCTGCTTTAGTATTTGTTAACAGAGGGCTTTTAGTTTATCTTAGGTAGATCATCACTGCAGTAAGACAGTGAGGATGTTTAGGATTATATGAAAGGTGGTCATTAAGAAGTCAATGATTGGAGTAAAGGATGGCAAGGGGAAGTATAAAGGTAATAAATGAGCAAAAATAAATTGGAAAAGGGATAAGAATGAAGTGAAATGGAAAAGCACAAGTGGGAAAAGTATGAGGAGTATTCATCTACTCACAAAGATTTGTGCTGCTGCTGTTCGGCGTATTGTTTTGCACTACTGGT
Organism: Garcialebias charrua; assembly: GCA_038048925.1. Lineage (NCBI taxonomy): Eukaryota > Metazoa > Chordata > Actinopteri > Cyprinodontiformes > Rivulidae > Garcialebias > Garcialebias charrua. The sequence goes on from JBBPBX010012398.1 coordinate 41,293, forward strand.
GTTTAGCGTATTTCTTAGTTTAGCATATTTTTTAGTTTATATCTTAGATCCTTACTACTGTACTGTTTTACAATTTATATTTTTGCTATTGTTGGATATATGGTAAATGGAACCCTGTGTACACAATTTCGTTCCACCACATGTACCACATGTGATGCAAATTACAATAAAGAAGCTTGAACCCAGCTAAAACATGAAGGTCTTTTTTTGTGTATTTTGGATTTTTTTTTTTATGGGGAAGGAAGGCAAAGTCCCATCTAAAAGCAGAAGTAAAAAGAGAGTGAGAGCAGACAGACAGAATAAGAACATGTCTTTTTTTTATACCATACCATACCATACCATTTTATTTATAAAGCACTTTAAACAGGAACAAGTCCACACCAAAGTGCTGGACAAACAAACACGCAACAGGTAACACAGACAATGAAGTACAACACGAAAAACATAAAAACATTGCAGATCATAAATCAAACGATCCAGTACACATCAGCTGGCATTGAAAGCAATGGAGTAGTAGTGAGTTTTTAACCGGGATTTGAAAACTGAGAGGGAGGGGGCCTGTTTGATGAGCAGCGGTAACTCGTTCCAGAGTCTTGGGCCTGCTACAGAGAACGCCCTGTCACCCCTGCGCTTAAGGCGAGTTTCTGGAACTATTAAGAGTACCTGATCCTCTGACCTCAAAGCACGTGGAGGGACATATGGGTGTATCAGATCCGAGAGATAGGCGGGGGCGAGACTGTTCAGCGATTTGTAGACATACATGAGAATTTTGAATTGGATTCGAAGATGAACCGGTAGCCAGTGAAGGGAGGCCAAGACTGGTGTAATGTGCTCTCTTTTGCGTGTGCTGGTTAAAAATCGGGCAGCTGCGTTCTGAACCAGTTGTAATCGTGCAATGGTGGCTTGACTGACGCCAAACAGAAGTGAATTGCAGTAATCAAGCCTAGATGTAATGAATGCGTGAATCACTGTCTCCAGGTGCTTTTTGGATAATATGGGCTTCAGCTTAGACAGACGCCTCAGCTGGAAAAAACAGGATTTGACGATCATGTTTACATGACTGTTGAGTTTCATGGAAGGATCCATTATCACTCCCAGATTTTTGACTTTTTGTTTTTCGGACAGGGGTAGAGCAGACAGGTCAATGCAGTGGTTTGAGGTTGTGTCATTGGGAAGGAACAATATGGCTTCAGACTTCTTATCATTGAAGCTTAAGAAATTTAAAGCCATCCAGTCCCTGATGTCAGCCAGGCAGTCGAGCAGAGGTTGAATAGAGCCTGTACCATTTTGTCTTAGGGGGAAGTAGATTTGACAGTCATCAGCGTAGAAGTGGAAAGGTATATTGTGTTTCCGGAAAATAGCACCGAGTGGCAGCAGGTATAAGGAGAACAAGAGAGGACCCAGGATGGACCCCTGCGGAACCCCCCATTTAAGAGCCGCCACTGCAGAAGTAAAATCATTGATGGACACACAAAAAGACCTGTCAGAGAGGTAGGATCTGAACCAGTTTAGGGCTGATCCTGAGATGCCCACCCACTGCTCCAACCTAGCAATGAGGATCTCATGGTCGATGGTGTCGAAAGCGGATGTGAGGTCCAATAGGACAAGCAGCACAGAGTCACCAGTTTATACCACCTAACACCTTCTTTCACGTCTGTCAGAGAGATGATGCTTGGACTGGCTGTTTGGCAACACTTCCTGGTGTCCATCCAATGTCAGGGCAGTGAACCTAGAACCAGGAAGCACAGATTTACATTAAAAACAGTATCGTACTAGCTCTGCAGCCAGGCCAAAAAAGATTTTGGAGTTATGTTTTAAAATGGGCATACATTTTTCCTTCAAACCATCCTTATATATGTTTCTGTCATTCTGTTCCAGCAGCTAAAAAAATTCCCAGGCTTTTCTCTTCAGTTTCTTATCAAATCTTCCCCCTCCCCTTCTTGTTTCTTTACTAATCCTCTATGGTAGTGATTATTTTCTGTCTAATGTGTGTTGGTGTGTGCACATTTTTCAGGAGTGGAAACGAGGAGAAGCTGATGGCCTTGCTTACGCCGCTCAACGTCAACTGCCATGCAAGCGATGGCCGCAAGGTAGGAGCAAAGTGCATGCACACAAGGACACTAAGCTCACAGGGTCATTAGGATTACAAAACCCACCCAACTTGTGGAATTTTTATTTTTTATATTTTTATTTTTTGTCAGGTGGAGAAGTGAAACAAATGTTTCTGCTCACAGCTGTGGGCCATGGCTGTTTCAGATAATCTGAGCACTCACCAGCAGGCACTGGTGTCCTTTCACAGCCGTTAGTCATTAAAATGAATAGAGACACTAAACCTTTACTGAATAAATGAGTGCTTGAGCTGTATATACAGTGTTGCACAGTACAGAAAGATTCTTGCAGAAATAAGGCCAAACCAATAGAAAATTACGTCAATGCCTGTTGTCTTTTTTTTCTGCAACTTGCATGGACTATAAATCTGTTTGCATGATTTATAGCTCCCGTTGTCAAATGGAGATGGCAGGCAATACTGTTTTTTTTTCTTGTGTCTGTGTGTGTTTATGTGCCTGTCTTTTACCAAAATATCTAATAAACCACTTGACAAATTTGAATGAAACTCTGTAAGTCAATGGGTGAACATCTACAACTGAATAACTTAATTTAAAATGGTTGACACAACCAACTAGCTATATCTTTACAGGAATTAACCTACGTTTTTGCATGGTTGTAGCTGAGACTTATTCCTAACACATATTCTAGACACTTAATATTTTTTTTTTTACATTAAAACAAACAAAATTGCTGTAAGGGGTTATGAGGAGGTCAATATTAATACTGACCTCTTTACCTTAATTAATTTACTTATTCAGATTGAATAGTAAATTCACGGATTCTGTTCTTTTTCAGTTTACCCAATGTTTCTGTGATCTTTATGATGGATAAATAAACAGAGCCATTAAGTGACAATGGACACGTTAACTTAGCTTGATATGTCAAAGAGACACTATCATTTATTTAAAATGAATCAACTAAATTAACACCATTACACTTGATTGACATGATTTCACTTTCTTTCAAATTAATACGTCAGCACACTTAAATTTAACACAACAGACTTCAATATTGGATGTTAACATATTTAGTCTGTGGGCTCTTCAGCTTAAAATAGTTTCCAGCTTAGAATTGAGGGAAAAAGATAGGAGGAAAGATTTAAGAAGAATTGGGAGGTTAAGAGAGGAAGTTTATCTTGCATTTATGAAACCAGATGACACTCTTCCGTACGCGTCCAGCTAAGATATCATCACACCTCCAGCAAGCAAACAGCTGCTCCTTTACCTTAAGACGTCCGCCTTGGTTCTGGTAAAGAGCTGTGGTCAACTTTAGACTGACGAGTCGTCGGTCCCGCAAGTCCAAGCTGGACTCCACGCGTGTTTACCTTGTCGGTGTCGGTGATACTCGCTTTCGTCGGCAGAAGTCGTGACAGTCGTGGCTTCTTGGCTCAAGATAATTTATTCCAGGAAGGAATAACAAAGTTTTTGAGCTTACGCTCGGAGTGGACCCATAACAACATGTTATCAGTCCCAGCTGGATGACGAGTCCTTAGCGCGTGACTGTTGGTCATTCAGCTCTTTGGAAAGTTCACATCATCTTTCGAAGCTCCCAGAAACTCTCTCGGACTCTTGCCGACTCTGTAGTTCCAGCAACAGCTTAGAACTTAAAGAAGGATCAAAGAGAGGAGTGAGGCTTGTCTCTTTTTCATTGGTCCACGGACCAGTTGAGCAATTCACTTGCCGTTATCACGACCCAAGGTTACAGCCCGAGCAGAGGGAAATTGTTTAGGAAAAGACAGAGCAGCTGGAGCCCTTTTCAGGAGAAACAACGGATTAAACTGTCTTCTTATTTCTAAACAAAACAGTCGGGTCTCTGTGACCCGAGATTTCACCTTTAACACAGCAGTGAACACCGTTTAACTCTTACAGAATAACACAGCTTAAAAGCACACATCATGAAAATGACAAAAGTTATTCTTTTGATCACATCAGCCTAAAATCAAAGATAGAAATAGTCTCTTTTTGGTGACTATGTTATCAGATTATAGCTAAATGAATGATTTTGTAGTAAATGTCTTGCTTTACTGAGAGGTCAGTAAAGGTCATCTCTGGAACAGTTCAAAAGTACACAGGTGTCTTAAAAGTGGACAAGGTCATGCCCACTACATTGCTATACTGTAATTTAGTCAGTTTTGTCAAACTTTGATGTGGTATTAGCTCAGAGTCATCCACAACATATAATAAAAAAAATAATAATGTCTTTGTCTGTCATCTGTGTATGTTTCCCATACACGGACGAAATTCGTCTCTGCATTTAACCCAACCACCACCAGGTGGTGCAGTGAGCAGCCAGAAAGCGCCCGGGGAGCTGGAGAATTAGGTGTGCACTCATAGACACCCCAAGGTGTGTAGTGGCCGGGGCGCGAACCCGCGTCCTTTGGGTCCCAAGTCAAAAGCCCTGCCACTACACCATCTTGGCTCCTACACTTAAGGGTGACATTTTGCTGTGTCGTATGTGATTGTGCATACTTTTTTAAGGTTTGACCAAAAGGACTACAAGACCATCATTTTTTTCAGTTGGGTATTCATACATTAGATTTACCCAACTTAATTCTTATTACTGAGCTGAGCAGATGGCAGTTGTACAGGCTTATATATAGCCCTGAATAAATTTATTTCCCCAAAAAACTATTACCTCCCAAGCCAAATGAGAGGGAAGTGGAGCAAATTGGTTTGCGCAGTAAAAAAACAAAACAAAAAATATTACCGGTACCTATCTTGGTTCTTACTCAAAGTAGAATGACTGAACTCAAGAAAATCAAATCAGCAAGTACAGTAGACTCAATCAGATGAGACAGTTGGTCTCACAAGTGCTTCTGATGGGGCATGGAGCCGGGTGAAGAATGGGACAAAATCACATTGCATCTGTGCAGGCAGAGGCTCATGCAGGAGGGCATCTTAGAGAAAGACTCCAGGGCTTGAACTAATACTTGGTGTGCTAAATGAAATGCCAGGTATGACCAAAACTGCACAGGCCTGCTGAGAAAAGCCCTGCATTATCGTCTTGTGACTCCAAGATCCCCATCGAGCTTGTAGAAAGTCTTGAGCCTTAGGTTTAATGCTGTTGTTCCCCTGCCACATGTGGTTTAACTCTGATTATTTATTATTTATTAACCTTTAGTTAACCAGGCAAATCCCAATGAGATCACATAGCTCTTTTGCAAAGGAGGCCTGGGCCTGCAGGCAGCCTAACATGCATGTGTTTTTGTCTGTGGAGGAAACCGGAGCACCGTATTTTTTGGAGTATAGGTCGCACCATCCAATTATTGCCAAAGAATTGGAAAAAATCCATATATAGGTCGCACCTGAGTATAGGTCGCACCTATGTCAAAATGTGGACCGTGTTTAGCTCTGCTGCAAATGTCTCTTCCACAGGAGCGCACAGCAAGGCTTTTAAGAAGATTAACACTTAAAAACAATTATTTGTTTGATAAAAATTATAGCAAATATGTGTCTGAGCTGAACTTTTCTTTAATAAATGAATAATTTTAGCAGGATAAACACCTAAAAATATATATTTGTTAGCTGACATTATTGTAAGAGTGTGTCTCAGTTTAATTTTTGTTAATAAATGATTACAAATCAGCTTATTTTATAAAAAGCCATATATAGGTCGCACCTGAGTATAGGTCGCAGGCCATGAAAAAATGATAAAAAGTGCGACCTATACTCCAAAAAATACGGTACCTGGAGGAAACCCATGCAACCATGAGAAGAACATGCAAACTCCACACAGAAAGACCCCAGGTCCAATCGGCAATTGAAACAAAGACCTCTTTACTGTGAGGCAACAGTGCTAACCACTAACAGGCCGCGCTGCCGAGTCCACATTATTCCCCAAGATGAATACTGTACATGGAAGAAAGAACTGACGTCTCTCCACTAGTTTTGTGTTTTCTATCTTCAAGTGAAGTAGTTCCTCTGCTCTCTACATCATTACCCCCCACCCCCACCCTGGTCAGAATGATAAATGTATAGAAACCTGATTTTTCTGAAGCACTTCTCAACATAAATGATTCTGTTAATAGTTCTTGGGTTACTTTTGAACTTTTGAATTCTACTGCCTACAGTTAAGCTTTTAAAACGGAGCTTGAATTGTTTAACTAAAAAGCTACATGCTATTATTGTGTACGCCTTCGTACAAGCTAAATCTCAGATTAAAGTGGATTCAATCAGATTCAGCCTATTGCAGTCAGAGCGTTAATGTGTTTGCTTGTGTCAGTCTGTATGGCAGCACGGTGGCACAACTGGTAGAGCTGCTGCCTCTCAGCGAGCAGGTCCCCGGTTCAAATCCCGGTCCGGGGCCTTTCTGGGTGGAGTTTGCATGTTCTCTCCGTGCATGCGTGGGTTTTCTCCGGGTGCTCCGGTTTCCTCCCACAGTCCAAAAACATGCATGTTAGGCTGATTGGTAACTCTAAATTGACCCTGGGTGTGAGTGAGACAGGTCCCTCTTGTAAATGAGTCCCCGTGGCTCAACGAGGCTAGCCTGTATAAATAAAGGTTGAATGAGTGTGTGCAATCTTTTGTCTTTACCATAATCAGCTTTAGTCAATACAAAAAATATAACCATCAATTTTATAGATACAATTTACAGTATATTTTACCAATTTATCTTTTTGCTATTGTTGGATGTAACTGGGACACTGTGAACACAGTTTCGTTCCACTGCATGTACCACAGGTAATGCGAATGATTAAAATAGAACCTTGAACCTTGAAATATAATAATACTGTGTTATGTATTGTCGTCAATGGATGTTCCCATACAATGGTGAAATTGGCTCTCTGCATTTTTTTCATTCAACCTTTATTTAGGCAGGTTAATCCCATTGAGCCTCGAGGACTCATTTACAAGAGAGACCTGGCTACAAACAAAGAATGATGACAACAGCAACTGTAGATTTTCCTTGGACAATCAACAATAGACAAACATAAGAGAGGCATACAGATTTTTTTAACAAGTTAAAACAAAGATGTCAAAGTACCAAAACAGACAGATTATAAGACAGGTGTAGAAAATCAAAAACAGGAACATGCCTGCATTGGTTTTTGCCAGGATTCCAACAGCTTCTTAAAGCCATTTAGAGAAGTCAAGGTTGAGAGCTTCAGATCTTTTTGTAAAATATTCCAGGATGATCCACAGTGTCAAAAGCTTTAGACAGGTCTAAGAAAAGTGCAGCACAATAATTCTTAGCATCCAATGCTTCAACAACGTCATTAAGAACCTTCAGTGAAGCAGTCGTGCTGTGTTGCTTCCTGAAACCAGATTGATGGAGAGGTAAGATGTTAAATGAGTCCAGATAATTTTTGATTTGAGAGTTTATCAGTTTTTCTAGAACCTTGGCTAAAATGCAGAGTTTAGAGATCGGTCGATAATTGTTCAGTGAGGTGGGGTCACCTCCCTTCAGCAAAGGAAGAACAAAGGCTGTTTTCCAAGCATCCGGAATGGAGTTTTGGCTTATGGACAGATTAAAGATGTGGGTCACAGGGACTGTGATGATATGAGCAGCCAGCCTTAAGAAATAAGGTGGAAGTTCATCTGGACCTGCAGATTTTTTAGGATCAAGATCATTTAACAGTTTATTTACCTCACTGACTGAGAACGGAGAAAAAGAGAAGGTGTGATTAACTGAGGATTGACTTGTAGGAGGGATTTGATTTGTAGAAGTTTGGTTATTAGATGAAGTGGCTGAATTTCCATTAGTAACTGTGTCAAATAATGAACTAGAAGCAACAAAATGTTTATTGAAACAGTTCAGGATCTCGTGCTTATTTGACACAGGAACAGAGTTAACGAGAAGTTGTGATGGGAGGTCAGATGATTGGGGGATGCCAGAGAGAGATTTGATTTAACCCATCCACCACCAGGTGGTGTAGTGGGCAGCTATTGAAGGTGCCCGGGGAGCATTTGGGGATAGGGTGTGCTGCTCAGAGACACCACAAGATTTGCAATGACTGGGGATTGAACCTTGGACTTTCGGGTCCCGAGTCGGCTGCCCTGCCTTTACCCCATCTCAGCCCCCTCTTTGAGCTTTGTTTGGTAGTAACTGACAGTCATCCTCAACGTCTACGCAGTGCTATCCAATGCACAGGCTTCATAGAATGCTAAATCTTCAATTTAAATATGGCTTTTTATTGGACACTGAAGCAAGGTTCACTTTAATATATTGGTTCATTGGAACTGTCAGTGCAATCTACAACCCAAAGAAAGCTTTTTACCCTTTTCATTTGGTAACTGTCATATAAATGCCACATGAGGTTTGAGGAGGCTTTTTTTCTCTTAATTCTGGCTACCTGAGTGTTGTTGATGATGATCGGTTGTAGCTTCTGTTCTTTGTGTTGCTTTATTTTCCGTTTGACAGAGAGCGTTGTCTAGCTGGTGCCTGTCCAGGTGGTCTGCTAGGAATGCGATACCCCGAGGGAAAGACATGCATTTTAAATTCTTTTAGTGGAGCAAGCGACACGAGATCATTTCAAAATGGCAAAATTTAATGAACCGAGAGTAGATTAATGTGACCATACCCAGGAAATAAAAACTGTGCTCTGACTGATACTGAAATGACCTTCTCTGTGCTGTCTTCATTTTAGATGCTCTTTAATTGTACTGACTGAGAGCAATCATGCAGAGTGCATCTAATAAGTTTTCCTGCCAGTTTAGTTTCAGCTCATTATGTCCTGGGAAGTTACAAGTACTACGTGTACAGAAATTACTGTGTGACTTCTGCTTGGTAATAATAGATAAAATATGAATAGAAAATAGAAAACTCTGCATGTTTATTACATAACTACAAGTAAAAGGTGAACGTGTTACCAGTCAGAAACATCAGTATAACAAAAGATTGAAGTGCTTACAAGGCACCTCCTTGCCCTCACTGCAGGACTTACACAGCAAACGCCTCACTCGGAAAGCCCTCTGCATGGCAGGTGATCCCACACACCCACTACACAGCCGCTTTAGACTGCTGCCATCAGGGAGGAGACTGAGGAGTCTCCAGGCTCGAACCAGCAGACTGAGAGACAGCTCTGTTCATCAGGCAGTCAGAATGCTAAACACTCTGCCTGCTCTGCCTCCCCTCCCATTTGAACTGCCTTAACACAAAAAACTTTCTCACACATTACCACTCAACACAAAGTTTTTAACACTGGACCCTGTGTCATCAAACGGGTTATTCACTAAACTCTCGGTCATGTGCTCATTCAGTTTGCACTACTTCTCATATTTGCACTAATGTTTGTATTACATTACTGCCTATAGTCATACTACTGTTTACATTCACTGTTTACATTTATTAATACGGTTTACATTTATTACTACTGTTTTACATTTATTACTACTGTTTACATTTACACTACTTTTATATCTACACTACTGCTGATACATATACAGTATTCTCTGACTAGCCTTATCTAAGGATGCCAAATGTGCCTTATGTGCCTTACTGCATATGCCACTTTGCCTCTATACCAACATCAACTACCTCATACATATACTGTGTACATTAACTCATATGCTGCTGTGCCACTCTTTGCAAATGTCAATGCTAGAACCTTCAGTTTATTTTATAGATATACTTTTTATACTTTTTATACTACTATGCAAAAACTCAGGACAGTATTACACTTTTATTATTTCATTTTATGCTTATGTTCATTGGGTGTTTGGTGTTTTAGGGGTGTTTGGTGTTTCAGTGTTGGTGTAAATTTTCATACTTTTATACTACTATGAAAAAACTCAGGACAGTGTTACACTTTTACTATTTTATGCTTATGTTTATTAAATGTTTTAGTGTTTAGTGTTTAGATGGTTACTGTTGCACCGAGGGACTGAGAGAACACAATTTCAATCCTGTGTATGTCCTGTACATATTGCAGTTCTGACAATAAAGTTGACTTTGACTTTTGACTTTGACTGAGATCTAAAAGGTATTAAACTATTTGCACTTTGGGTTTTCACACGTATGCGTTGAATGACATTTTGTCATAATAGCATTTCAGATATGCACTGCTTTTCAAAATAAACTGATTAAATCACCTTTTGATGTGATTCTATGCTTAGGATTTTGCTACAGTCGTGTAGGTGTGATTGTTTTTTAGCAATGTAGCATGAATTTGAACATTTCAAGTCTTATAAACAGGAAATGTCAGTGTGTAAGTTTGAAACATGAACAACTGTTAATCTAAAAAAAAAATTATGAGGCTTCTACAGTATGTTGGTTTTGCCTTTATATCTACATTTACCGGTACTCATTTCTCTCTATGTTTGAGCCAATGAGAGGAAAATGTAATCATTTGTATTTAATCTTCAGTTAATTTATTTATCAATATCCTAAACTGGTCCTGATCACTCCCTTTTTGTTCATTTTTTTGGTTTTGTTTGCACTGTGTTGAACAATCTAAGTACTGTACACTGTACACTGCTTCCTGTTAGGGTTTTAGAAAATGGTGATATTGTAACAGTCTGGCACTTAAATGTATTATTGCAGCGTTTCATCTGGGAGAAAGCAGTGAAGTTGAACATTTATTCTATGAGTCCCTGTCGCTCAATGAGGCTAGTCTGTATAAATAACGGTTTAATAAAAAATCAGGTATCAACATCATGCTTTCTTAACTTGGTGTCAAATCTGTTGACTCTTATCCAAATTCCAGCTTTAACTTGTTGTTAACTTGTTGACAACAACTTGTAGTAGCTGAACTTTTAGCCAGAGAGGAAAACAGGCTGCCTCGTCTGCTCTGTTTACCCCAGGCAGCACGCGTGCGCAGTAGTGAAGGTTCCAAAAATCACAGCGCCATCTAATGGCCCAGCATGGTAACTACAGTAAAGTCATGAGGACGGGGGTGGGGGGGGATAGAGTCGTATCCACAGAATTCGCCCATGTCAACGCAAAACTTTCAACCTAATTAACATACCCAAAAGTTCCGTTTCCCCCACACAGTGTCAGTGTAAACAGGGCCTTAAAGGAAATAACCCGGAACGCCCAACATTAGATATTTTAAAACCAAGCTGCGAGAAAGAGAAGAAAGAGACCAGAAGCTTTGGATGGACAATAGACCAGAAAACAAAAAGAAATGCAAATAGACAACTTAAACATCAGCCCAGTAGTATAACAACAATACCACCCAGGATTCTTTTAAATGTAACAGTTGACTTGACACTCATGGACAAGAAAAAAGACAGATGATTTATTTTTAACTCATATAACGTACTGGACCATATCAAAAACTATTATAACTATGGTAGAGATTTATACAGATGCATCAAAAACATCAGAGAAAGAAGGAGTGTCATATGTAATACCAGAATTCAACATAGAAGTAAGGAAAATAATCACAAATGAAGTATCAGTATACACAGGGGAGATGTTGGCACGGCAGTATTATTGGCTGTGCAGTGGGTAGAAGAATCAAGATTGTTAAAAACAATCATCTGTTCAGAATCAAGCTCAACACTCATCAGTTTGCAAACTAGTCATTCAGATAGACGACCAGACATTTTACTAGAACTACAACAAACATTATTCAGAATACAAATGAGGGACTGACAGGGATATTTTTATGGACACCAGCACATATAGGGATCAGTGGGAATGAAGCAGCAGACAGGGCAGCAAAAGCGGCAACAGAAGATCAAATCAACTTCACAATGTCCATCAGTAAATCAGAAGTAAGAACCATAGTGAAAAAAAAGCTAAAGGGGAAATGGCAAAAACAGTGGGAAGAAGAGCACAAAGGAAGATGGTATTACAGTATTCAGAGACAAGTGGGAGAAATGAGAACAGGAGGGAGGAACAGAAAAGAAAAACTAATAACCAGATTAAGATTTGGGCATACCGGACTTAACAACACACTACACAAGAATCAGAAACATGATACAGGACAATGTGAGCACTGAGGACCGGAGGAAACAATAGAACATGTCATTTTGGTCTGTCCGAAATACAAATTATGAACATCACAGAAGGCACATGATAGATAGAACAATTAGGGAAAATCAAAGAAACATTTAGTATAATAAATATATTACAAAAGAAAAGAAAAGTAAAAGTATTCAAATCATTATACATTATTTTAGAAACACAAAATTAGAAAAGAGAATAGAAATATGCAGACATAAAGCCATTTTGATCCACACTTCACATCAGTAGGTGGCGGTAATGCAAACCTTCCGTTGTTTGCCAACCGCCATAAAACTCTATTAAGAAGAAGAAGAAGAAGAATTGTCTCAGTTCAATTCAATATGAGGAAGACTGCAGAACTGTCCAGAAGACCCTCATTGATCCCTCCATAGGATGGGTAAGCCACAAAAGTTCATAGCTAAGGAGGCTGGCTGTTCACAGAGTGCTGTGTCCAAGCATGTCGATGGAAAGTCTAGTGGAAGGGCAAAATGTGGCAGGAGAAGATGCACCAGCAAAAGAGATGACTGTGGGCTTCAGTGGATTATCAACCAGAGAAGATTCCAGAATCTGGCAGAGATCCAGAAAGAGTGAAATGAGGCGGGAGTCACAGCTTCAAAAAACATTCAGACGCATCTGCAAGATGGGCTACAACTGTGGGGTTCCTCTGTCCTTTTTTCCAATGAATGTAAAGTGTGCCTTTCATTTGTAAATCAAGGTCCAGGGGTTTGGAGGAAGAAGGGTGAGGAACAGAGCCCAAACTTTTTGAGGTCCAGTGTGAATTATCCACAGTCAGTCATGATTCATAAAAATCAGCCACTTCATCTAATAATCAAACTT
>JBBPBX010012399.1:12630-37470 GCA_038048925.1 Garcialebias charrua
TAAAGCTGCACTGACATAATGTTGTAACTATGCATCATTTTGCACTACATATATATATATATATATATTATCATTCAACTATGTTCGTTTTTGCAAAATAAATTATAAATATATTAAAATTTCATTACACGTTATGGTAATTTTGTCGCTGTGACACGCCCACATAAATCCGAGAACTTCCGCAATACGTCACGTGACGTAAGGAGATGACACGCTGCTCAGTGCGCACTTTGTAAACAACATGGCGACCGATACAGAACCGGACGAATTTAGCAATCTGAGTGAAGAATAGAGCGATTTTTAGTCAGTTTGGGAAGCCAAAGTTATTTCAGGGGGTTAAACAATAAACAGCAGGTTCTAATTTATGTCTGCAGCCGTATTTATTGAAGCCTTACCAACGAGGAAGCAGGTGTCAAGCCGCGACTTGTGAGGACAGAGGAGGACGTGATGGAACCCGTTCACGTCGTCCACAGAGCACTGATTGGTACTGCTTTAATTAATGTATCCATCTAATAATTATTCAACATTACTTATAGTTTAAAAAAAGATGAGTCCCTTTGAAGCATCTGTTTTATTTTCTATGTTTATTCTAACGTTATGTGCAAGTTTTACTGCACTGAATCTTTACATCAAAAACGAAATTTCATTCAAATTCTGTCTAAATAATATCACTACATTTTCATCAGGGTGTGCAGTACTTGGTTTCAGCTGTAATAATCAAAATAAAACAATATTTGATATTCACCCTATTATAAGTTTAATCATATAAATATTTGCTAATTTAAGCTTGTTCTACCTTTTCAGCCACAGTTTTTTTTTTAAATATATATTTAGATAATGTTATCAAGTTTTTTGTGGTAATTTCTGCTACTTTGAGAAACCATCCTACATCCTGCTCTGCTTGTCTTTGAAGTTTTCATCCTTCATTGTGGTTCCTGCAGGGACGTGTCCTCGGTCGCGTGCTGATGAACTATGACCAGAATCTGAAGAGTGAAGTGGACGCTTGCAACCAAAGCACGCTGGAGTGTGTAGAGATGGGAAAACGCTGTAGCTGAGCAGGTGACATTATGTCATAGACAACATCCATCCATCCATCATGTGTACATCCATCTTTCATTATCACCCACCCATGCATCCATCCATCCACCCATGCATGCTCCATCCACCCATCCATGCATCCATCCACCCATCCATCCATCCGGGAGAGACCCTTGAGTAGAACCGCTACTCCTCCTCATAGAGAGGAGCCAGTTGAGGTGGTTTGGGCATCTGGTAAGGATGCTCCCTGGGCACTTCCCTAGGGAGGTGTTTCAGGCATATCCAACTGGGAGGAGACACCGGAGAAGACCCAGAACATGCTGNACAAGGATGTCGTCCAAGTACACAAACACAAAGGACAATCCCCTTAGGACTGAATCCATCAACTGCTGGAACGTTTGGGCTGCACCTTTAAGACCAAAAGGCATGCGCAAAAACTCAAACTGGCCGAAAGGAGTGATAACAGCGGTCTTAGGGACATCCTCCACATGTACAGGAACCTGGTGGTACCCCCGTACTAAATCTACTTTAGAAAAAATGGAGGTCCCAGCCAGGTGCACTGAAAAATCCTGGATGTGGGGGATGGGATAACGATCGTTCTCTGTGATGTTATCAAGGCGGCAGAAATCCCCACATGGTCGCCATTTGCCGTCTGCCTTGGGTACCATGTGCAGGGGGGAGGCCCACGGACTGTTTGAACGTTGCACGATGCCCAAACTCTCCATGTTAGCAAACTCTTCCTGCGCGATTGCTAGCTTAGTAGCATCGAGGTGGCGTAAACGTGCGAAAACCGGAGGGCCCGTTGTGAAGATATAATGTTCGATCCCATGTTTTGTGTTTGTGTTGGCAAAATTAGGAACAGTCAGTGAGGGGAACTCAGACAATAAACGCTGAAACACGTTACCCGAAGCTAAAAAGTTAGCATGCATTAAAGGCCCAGCTCCTTGTGTAGCACAAGGCAGTGACGAAAAGGACACAGCGTCGATCAAACGTCTGTTAGCAACATCAACGAGGAGCCCGTGAGCACAAAGAAAATCAGCCCCTAAAATAGGAACTGAGCTAGCAGCAACAACAAAGTTCCACTGGAAGTCCCGGTCATGGAAACAAACAGTCACCAACCTTTCACCAAATGTCTTGATGGGAGAGCCATTAGCCGCAGTTAGCAACGGCCCGCAGCCTTCTGCCAACCTGTCGGAGCCAGTCGGGGGGACGAGGCTCTTCTGCGAACCAGAGTCCACCAGAAACCGTCTCCCCGACCTCGAGTCTTCGATGAAAAGCAGCCTTTCCTTGTCGCCAACGGCCGTGGCTGCTAGCGGACGCTGGCGTTGTCGTTTCCCTGCGGCTTGAAGCTGCACGACGGGATGCACCGTAGTGCTTTGGCGCCAAAGCGCTGGTGGTAGTAGCAAAAGGCGGCTCCTGTCCGCCTGCGGGTAGCGACCCCTGCTACCACCGATGGCTCGTCCGGCGCTGAGGGCGTTGCTTGAAACTCAGGTGCTGCTGGAGATCCGGGGACCGCCGCCTGGACTGCGAAGGTCCTCGTAGCCAGGAGGATGCGGTCGGCTTCTTCCGCCAGCGAGCGGTAGTCTCTCTGCTGTAACAGCGGGGAGTTGGCTAGCACCGCGCGCACTGGAGCCGGGAGTTGACGGAGGAAGAGGTGGAGGAAAAGGAACCCACCGTCGTCTGATCCCAGCAGAGACAACATGCTCTCCATCAGCTCAAGAGCTATGCCATCGCCCAAACCGGAGAGGGAAAAAAGTTTCTCGGCGCGCTCTGCGTCAGAGAGTGAGTAACACCGTAGGAGGAGCTGCTTGAGAGCGGTGTACTTTCCGTGTGCAGGAGGGTCTCGGAGCAGGCTCATTGCTCGTCGGGTGGACAGCGGATCCAGCGAGGTGACCACATAGTGGTATTTGGTGTCGTCTGAAGAAATCCTGCGAAGAGCAAATTGTGCTTCGATGTGGACGAACCATGACGGAGGGTCGTGCAGCCAGAAGTCCGGGATTTTAACGGCCACCGAAAAAGCGAGCGGGGCCGCCTGTGGAGGTTCCACAGCAGCGGACGTCTGAGGAGAGCTGGCTGGACCTTCAGATGTCGACATGTTCAATTCACGAGGTCACCAGTGTAGGAGGAGATGCAAAGACGACACAGAAGACGGGATGCAGAACTTCACTTTACTCAACTCCAACAGTTCTGGCGGTAAGCACCAAAAACACCTTATACATGAACCCTTTCACAATAAAACATCTGGTAAAACATCCGGTCCACTGGGTGTGAGTAGAGTCCCCTAGTGGTCCACCACAGCACCTACGTTTAGCTCTGCTGCAAATGTCTGCCACAGGAGCTCACAGCAAGTCTTTTAAGAAGATTAACACTTAAAAACAAGTATTTGTTTGATAAAAATTATAGCAAATATGTGTCTGAGCTGAACTTTTCCTTAATAATTGAACGTAATTGTGAAATGAGCTGGATTTAAAAATTTGTTTCGCCGTAAGTGATAAAAAGCCATATATGTATAGGTCGCACCTGAGTATAGGTCGCAGGTCATGAAAAATTATAAAAAGGTGCGACCTATACTCCAAAAAATACGGTACTCACGGATAATTCTTACCAATAAACTTTGCAAGAACACACAGAGAAATGAAGCCTCACATACAAATCTTTTCTACCAGTTTAAGGAGAGAAAAAAACATCTCCCTCCAGATAAAAAAAGCTGAATTAGGTGGTGATACCTGGAACATTATAAAGGAAAGAAGATTTTGTGAATGAATCTCTCAAAACAACTGTAGCTAATTTTGTTATTTAGCGTTGTTAAACCCAGTGGTTATTTTTTGATTCAAAAAATGAAAAAAGCTATCCAAACATTTTGGCATCTACCGGTAATCTGAATTCTGACCAAATTAGGACTAAAACTTATTTTGTTCCCTTTCTTGTTGTGGGTGTCACTGGTGCCATATCCAGCAGTCACTGCGTGAGAGGTTCATTCAACCTTTATTTATACAGGTTAATCTCATTGAGCCTCTGGGACTCATTTACAAGAGAGACCCTGAATTTTTAACAGAGTGATGACAACAGTGGACAACATCGACAACAATAGACAATCATATAGGATGCATACAAGTTTAAAAATATATATTTAACAAGTGAAAATAAAATGGTAACTAAAAGGAAAATTAGTGAAAAAAACAACTAGATTGTAAGGCAGTGTAGAAAACTAAAAACAGGAACATGTCTGCATTGGTTCTTGACAGGAAATTAACAGATGCCTAAAGCCACTTAGAGAGGTCAAGGTCGAGAGCTTCAGATCTTTTTGCAAGATATTCCAGGAAAAAGGAGCGGAGTAGGAGAAGGCCCTTTTGCCAAGTTCAGTCCTCACTGACGGAACACTGCAGGTAAACATGTCCTGAGAGCGCACGCTGTAGCTGCACTCACGCAAAGACATGTAGAAGGAGATGTATGAAGACAACAGACCAAGAAGTGATTTAAAGATGAAAATGTACCAGTGGAAGAGTCTGCGTGAGGTTATGATGTCCAGTTAACCAGTGAATACAGGGTGCAGTGGTGGGTACGATAATCACAGCCAGTTATGAATCTTAGAGCACCATGGTAGACAACATCCAACATCTGCAGGGTGCTTGTAGGAGCATTCATGTAGATAATGTCACCGTAATCAATGGAGGGAAGGAAAGTCACAGATACAAGGCGTTTCCTAACATTCAGAGTTAGACATGATCTGTTTCTGAAAAAGAAACCCAGTTTAACTTTCAGTTTCTTTACTAGGTTTTCCACGTGGAGTTTAAAAGAGAGATGTGAATCGACCAAGATGTCCAAATATTTGTAGGAATCAACAAACTCAATAGGGACACCATTTGAGGATAAAATCAGAGGAAGAACTGCTGTGACCGACTTCCTGGTTGAAAAAAAAGCATCCCTTTGTTTTTATCAGCATTTAGGACAAGTTTGAGACAGAACAAATCTGACTGGATGATGTCAAAAGCGAATTGCAAAAGCTGGAAAGCCTTAGCAACTGTTTTAGCTCAACAATAAACAACTGTGTCATCAGCAAAGAAATGTAAGGATGCATCAGGGATGCGCTGACCTACATTACCTATGTAGATTGTAAAGAGGGTGGGTCCTAAGACTGAGCCTTGTGGTACACCATTGTTAACTGTTAAATAACTGGAGGAAATACAGTTATGTTGAACTCATTGCCTCCGATCTGAAAGATAGTTAGTGAACCAACCAATGATGTGATCTGAGAAACCAGTTTCTGAGAGCTTATCACACAAGATGTTATGATCCACAGTGCCAAAAGCTTTAGACAGGTCTAAGAAAAGTGCAGCACAATAATCCTTAGCATCCAATGCTTCAACGATGTCAAGAGGTGGGGGAAACTCTGGACAGGGTGTAAGTCCATCACAGGAACACATAGACAAACGATTGTTCACACCTAGGGACAATTTAGAGTCACCAATCAGCCTAGCATGCATGTTTTCAGTCTGTGGGAGGAAACCGGAGTACCCAGAGAAAACCCAGCATGCACAAAGAGAAAACGCAAACTCCACCCAGAAAAAGCTCCATGGCCGGGAATCAATCCGATGATCTTCTTGCTGAGAGGTGGCGGCTCTACCAGCTGAGCCACTGTTGCCACAATAAAGACAAAGTTTCTAAAAATGTTCAGTTGAAAACTCTTTGTAAAAATAGTTTTTTTTCTCCAAAAACAGTTTTTGTGTGTTTAAACGGAGCATAAAGACTCTCTGACTCTGACTCTGACTCATATGCGGCAATAAAAGGTCGTTAAAAATGTTAAAAGGATTGTGCCTAAGTCAGTGTAACCTACATTGTTGGTGTAAATCACAGCTTAAATCCTCAAAGGTCACATTTTTATGGAGTTAAGTACAGTGAGGAGAAAACCTCCAGTTTGCCCTGAAATAAATAGTTTCAGATGGGACACCCATGGGCCTCAGCCAGCTGACACACAAACATTCTCCCATCACCAACTGGTTCAGTGTGTATGATCTACATCTGTGTGTTTCTGAGCCTGGCAGTCAGATTTAATACTCTTATCCATCCCAGCGGTCCTGCCTTTGTCTGGTCCTCAAATGGAGGTTAAGTCTCTGCAGTGCAGGCCGTACTGGATGAGCTTAATCAAACCATTAGGGTCCTGAGCTCCGAGGAGCATCTTACCACCTCCTACAGAGATCTGCTTTAAGACTTGGTGGCAGTGGCAAGCACTCAAACCTCTGGATTAGATAAGCTCTCAGCGACTAAGCGGCGTCGCTCTTCCCGCGTCCTCTCTTCTCTGTCAGACTTTATCTGTCTGTGTGACTAAAAGCACTTCCTTTAGAGGGGTTTTAAAATAGTCTTAGGGCAAAGCGAAAAAGTGCAGGATGCAAATGTTTCTCAGCAACTAATTGCACCAAAGTATTTGCTTCCCAAGATTAAATTAGACTAAAATGCTTCTAACTGATACAACTACAGTACAACAGGGGACTATAGTAGTCCCTCACTACTTCGCGGTTCGACTTTCGAGGTTTTTCAATGATTGCCCATCCATCATCATCTTTTCCCACTTCTTGTCAACTTTAATATTAATCATGTGATTGGGACGGTACAAAATAAAAAGTCAACAAAATTATACTTCGGACAGGCACCACCAATTTGTAGTTTTTTTGTTTTGTTTTGTTTTTTGTCAATAAGTCTATACTGTAAGGCCAGTCAAAAGAACTACACTACCCGGCCAGAAGCCAACAGTGCTTCCGAACACTGCTTTCTTGTAGTTTTCTTTCAGTAATCCTGGTTAAATAAATGTTAAATAAAAATTAAAAAATAAGCCTATACAGTACAGCATTGCCAGTCAAAAGAACTACACTACCCAGAAGCCAACAGTGCTTCAGAACACTGCTGTCTTGTAGTTTTCTTTCAACAATCCTGTTAAAATAAATGGGGAAAAAAAAGCCTATGCAGTATTGCCAGTCAAAAAAACTACACTACCCAGAAGCCAACAGTGCTTCCGAACACTGCTTTCTTGTAGTTTTCTTTCAGTAATCCTGGTTAAATAAATGTTAAATAAATAAAAATAAAAATACGCCTATACAGCATTGCCAGTCAAAAGCACTACACTACCCAGAAGCCAGTGCTTCCAAACACTGTTGTCTTGTAGTTTTCTTTCAACAATCCTGTTAAAATAAATGTTTAAAAAAAGCCTATACAGTATAGCCAGTCAAAAGAACTACACTACCCAGAAGCCAACAGTGCTTCCGAACACTGCTTTCTTGTAGTTTTCTTTCAGTAATCCTGGTTAAATAAATGTTAAATAAATAAAAATAAAAATACGCCTATACAGTATAGCCAGTCAAAAGAACTGCACTACCCAGAAGCCAACAGTGCTTCCGAACACTGCTTTCTTGTAGTTTTCTTTCAATAATCCTGTTAAAATAAATGTTTGAAGAAAAAAAAAACCTATACTGTATTTCCAGTCAAATTAATTACACTACCCAGAAGCCAACAGTGCTTCCAACTGCTGCTTGCTGCCAAAATAGAGGGAAAGTTTTGCTACGCAAATCTACGCTATCTATTCAGCTCACAGATCTGGCAGGAAAGCTGCTGGTCTACAGAGCTGGTGAGTAAAATTTTGCAATACTGTACAACACATACATGTATGTTGTTAAAATTACATAGGTTTAAAGGTTTAGAACATTGCAAGAGTGTGGGAAAGGTTTATAAAATCTTAAAATGTAAATAAATACTAAAATAAATACAGTGTATAGCGTTCCTACTTCACGGTTTTCACCTATCGCGTGGTGTGTGGAACGTAACCCCCGCGATAATCGAGGGTATGTACATGACCTCTATGTTTCTTACAAACTACTTCTATGTCCTTGAAAGAGCCAGATTCCCTCATTCCACAAACTTGAAACTGTAAGTCTCCCTCTGAGGCGTTTCACCCTTGTTTTCCAAACTCTCCATCCTTAATTGATTTCCCACATAACATACAAGAGTGGATTGTCTCTCTGAAACCCTCCTCTACATCCAGGGTGTAAACAATGAGCTGTGACAATGCCTGCTTTGTCCCTGGCCTCCTTTCTTGGCCGCTTGTGTTACAGTGTTCTTGCATTGATAAACAGTATTCCTTCTTGCTCCCAGTGGTTGATGGGAATTAGTGTTTTCTGTCGAGTCCGGAGTCCACTTCCTCCTCATTCAAGAGAGCGAGAGAGCATCATATCAGAATGCTTCCCTTCAGTCTGACTGTTTCTCCATGTTAGAAGATTAGAAACAGTAGCTTAATACGAAGGGAGAGCTTTGGAAACATCAAGAAGAGGCCACCCCCTCCCCTGTGTTTAGCTTGTAGGAAGTGGACGGAGATATCCTTCATTGTTCACTGGGGCATTTGTTTGAACAAAAAAGGAGAGTTAGAGAGAAAGAAATGGGACATATTCTAAAGCCCGTTTTGTAGGAATTAAAACAAACACAAAAAAAAATAAGTGGGGGTTTAAATCGGCTTAGACTGTTGAGACAAGTACATCTAAGAGAATGCACAAAAGGAGGGATGTAAACGGCAGATTCTTCCCAGCTAAAAACTTATCAAGCACCGGCTTTGTGCTCAATCCATTTAAGTGAGTCTCTAACACGCCCCTATTGTATGCCTTTAATGGTGGAAAAGTGACTTGTGCGGGGCTATCGCCTCTTCATGGGGATTATGGCTAAGTGCTTAAGTTGTAGTGAAACCCGGATTTACTGATGGCAAAGAGGAAAGGGGTAAGGGAGGGAGGGCGGAAAAGGACCCTTACCAAGGATTTGTGTCAGGATTGCCCTTTTCCCTCATGTGTCTATGAGCAGCAGAGGACAACGGGTGTTCAGACACTTGCCAGCACACACGCATAACGATGTGTTTGTACAAATACATGTTTTCTTCATCATGCCTTCACATACATCCCTCTATCTCTCTCTCTCATACCTCGTGCCCTCTCTCAATCTCATCTCGTTTTAATTAATTTCTCACTGTGCTTCTGCATGAGCCTTGGCCTTAAAAGTGTCTGCTTCTGCACTTTCAGCCCTCGTCTCCGTTGGCTTGCCAGAAAATGACTCAATGCTTCTTGCATTTCAAGAAGGAGAGGTAAATCAATGGAGGAAAAAAGAACGACAAGCCCACGACAGCAATCAAATTATACGTAATTAGAGAAATAAAGCACAGCTCATGCACGTCGCTCAGTGCATCATTTCATTTTTCTTCTAATTGCTTATACAGTATTGTGCAAGAGTTTTAATATCTTCACTCTTTGCTCTTAAGGAACTCAACGTAATGTAATATTTTAAAGTGGTCTTAATCAATATTTTTAGGCTTTTTGAAGGTTTTTCAAAGTTTTTTTGGAACATCGGCTGCTTTTTACTAACTATGTCCTGTTCTTGTATCCTTTTACAACACATATTGTTCAGTGATTGGTTTAAAAATGAGCAGTGTAGACAAGAGGAATATGAAACTTATACTTAAAAGTCAAACCAGGATGAAATTCCACCAACAAGGACCGAGAGACGCCTTTTCCTTCAACTGATCACCTTCTGTACATCTAGGTTTTGCGTACTAGCTCTTTGGGACTCAGCTTTTTGGTGCTAAGTTCTTTTAATGTCAATCTGTTAACACTGAAGCTTATACATTCATATATCCATCCATCCATCCATCCATTTTCTTCCGCTTATCCGGGGTCGGGTCGCGGGGGTAGCAACCTAAGTAGGGAGGCCCAGACTTCCCTCTCTCCAGCCACTTGGAGCAGCTCCTCTGGGGGAATCCCAAGGCGTTCCCAGGCCAGCCGAGAAACATAGTCCCTCCAGCGTATCCTGGGTCTTCCTCTGGGTCTCCTCCCTGAACATTCATATATTCAATTGAAAACATGGAAAAATAATATTAGTTGTAGGTTTTTACTAACAAAGTGTCTCTAGATTCAATTTAAAATTGACTGATCATGATAAGTTGTCTGTTAATGTGGTCTTACTTGCCTTATTTTGTCTAAATTGCTCGGAGTGTTATGCTAAAGCCAGCATACAGACCACTGGTGAAAGTCACCAGACCAGTCCGCAAGCAGATACGAGCTTGGCCAGAGGGGTCTTCAGAAGCACTCCAGGACTGTTTTGACACCACAGATTGGAATATATTCAAAGAAGCTGCTACCATAAACAACAACACATGTCTTCAAAAGTACTCAGACACTGTATGTTCATACATCACCAAGTGCATTGATGATGTAACCAACCTCAAGACTATCACTGTTCGGGCAATCAGAAGCCATGGCTGACAGCAGAGGTTTACAGACTCCTGAGAGCCAGGAATGCTGCCTGAGGGAGATCAGGTGGGCCTGAGGGCAGCCAGAAAGAACCTGTCCCGGGGCATCAGAAAGACCAAAAAGCAGTATTCCAGGAAAATAGCTCATCGCTTCAGCAAGGATACACGGAGTCTGTGGCAGGGAATACAGACCATCACAAACTACAAACCATCCCCACAGACCTGTGAAAGCACAACCGCTACGCTGAATGAACTGAATGACTTATTTGCTCGGTTTGAGGCATGTAACAGCACACCTGCACAAAAACTCCCCCCTCTCTCCTGATGACCAGGTGCTGGCGCTGTCCTCAGACAGCATAAGGTGATCATTCATGAAGATCAACGCCCAGAAAGCTTCTGGTCCTGACAACATACCTGGTCGTGTGCTGAAGGACGGTGCAGAGGAACTCGCAGCGGTCTTTACGGACATCTTCAACATCTCACTGAGCCAGGCCATCGTCCCCACCTGTTTCAAAGCCACCACCATCATCCCTGTCCCAAAGAAGGCAACGCCCTCCTGCCTCAATGACTATCGTCCAGTAGCACTCACCCCCATCCTGATGAAGTGCTTCGAACGGCTAGTCATGAAAAGCATCACATCTGTCCTCCCTGCCTCCCTGGATCCCTTCCAATTTGCATATCGGCCTAATCGCTCAACCAACGATGCCATCTCCTCTGCCCTCCACACAGCTCTCACACATCTGGACACGAAAGACTCTTATGTTAGAATGCTGTTCATCGACTTCAGCTCGGCATTCAACACCATCATCCCCCAACAGCTCATCCTTAAACTGGACAGTCTGGGGCTGAACACCTCAATGTGTAACTGGCTGCTAGACTTCCTGACCGGGAGACCACAGGCAGTACGGGTCGGGAATAACACATCCAGCACCATCACATTCATTCATTCATTCAACCTTTATTTATACAGGCTAGCCTCGTTGAGCCACGGGGACTCATTTACAAGAGGGACCTGTCTCACTCACACCCAGGGTCAATTTAGAGTTACCAATCAGCCTAACATGCATGTTTTTGGACTGTGGGAGGAAACCGGAGCACCCGGAGAAAACCCACGCATGCACGGAGAGAACATGCAAACTCCACCCAGAAAGGCCCCCGGACCGGGATTTGAACCGGGGACCTGCTCGCTGAGAGGCAGCAGCTCTACCAGTTGTGCCACCATGCTGCCAACATTGAATACAGGGGCCCCACAAGGATGTGTGCTGAGCCCCCTTCTATTCACCCTGCTAACACACGACTGCACACCATCATACAGCTCCAACCACTTCATCAAGTTTGCGGACGACACAACAGTGGTGGGTCTCATCAGCAACAACGATGAGACGGACTACAGGAACGAGGTGAGCCGCTTGGCCTTGTGGTGCGGACACAACAATCTCACTCTCAACGTGGAGAAGACAAAGGAGATTGTTGTGGACTTCAGGAAGAGGGATGCCCAACATGCCCCTCTGACCATCAACAGCACCGCAGTGGAGAGAGTGGACAGCACCAAGTTCCTGGGAGTGCACGTCTCAAAGGACCTGTCCTGGAGCAGGAACACTGCAGCACTGGCCAAGAAGGCTCACCAGCGCCTCTACTTTCTCCGCAAGCTGAAAAGGGCTGGAGCTTCAACCCCATCATGTGCACCTTCTACAGAGGTGCCATAGAAAGTGTCCTGACCAGCTGCATCACTGTGTGGTTTGGTGCATGTACTGCATCCTGCCGCAAGAGCCTCCAGCGCATCGTGAGAGCAGCTGAGAAGATTGTCGGCACCTCCTTCCCCTCACTACAGGACTTACACAGCAACCGCCTCACTCGGAAAGCCCTCTG
Source organism: Garcialebias charrua (assembly GCA_038048925.1). Classification (NCBI taxonomy): domain Eukaryota; kingdom Metazoa; phylum Chordata; class Actinopteri; order Cyprinodontiformes; family Rivulidae; genus Garcialebias; species Garcialebias charrua. Next base: position 24,809 of record JBBPBX010012399.1, read on the forward strand.
CATGGCAGGTGATCCCACACACCCACTACACAGCTGCTTCAGACTGCTGCCATCAGGGAGGAGACTGAGGAGTCTCCAGGCTCGAACCAGCAGACTAAATGACAGCTCTGTTCATCAGGCAGTCAGGATGCTAAACTCTCTGCCTGCTCTGCCCCCCCTCCCACTTGTACTGCCTTAATCACAAAAAACTTTCACACATTACCACACAACACAAAGATTTTAACACTGGACTCTGTGTCATCAAAACGGGTTATTCACTCAACTCACGGTCATGTGCTCATTCAGTTTGCACTACTTCTCATATTTGCACTAATGTTTGTATTACATTACTGCCTATAGTCATACTACTGTTTACATTCACTGTTTACATTTATTACTACTGTTTACATTTATTACTACTGTTTACATTTATTACTACTGTTTACATTTACACTACTTTTTATATCTACACTACTGCTGATATATATTCTTTTTACTAGCCTTATTGCATATGCCACTTTACCTCTATACCAATATCAACTACCTCATACATATACTGTGTACATTAACTTCATATGCTGCTTTGTCACTCTATTACAAATGTCAATGCCAGAACCTTCATTTTATTTTATAGATATACTTTTTATACTTTTATACTACTATGCAAAAACTCAGGACAGTATTACACTTTTATTATTTCATTTTATGCTTATGTTTATTAAATGTTTTAGTGTTTTAGTGTTGGTGTAACTTTTTATACTTTTATACTACTATGCAAAAACTCAGGACAGTATTACACTTTTATTATTTCATTTTATGCTTATGTTTATTAAATGTTTTAGTGTTTTAGTGTTTAAATGGTTACTGTTGCACCGAAGGGACTGAGAGAAATGCAATTTCAATCCTGTGTATGTCCTGTACATATTGCAGTTTTGACAATAAAGTTGACTTTGACTTTGAGTTAAGTACCGTAATTGCCGGCGTCTAAGCCATTACTTTTTCTCACACTTTAGACTACACTGCTTATACATAATAATAATAATAATAATAATAATAATAATAATAATAATTATTATTATTATTATTATTATTATTATTATTATTATTATTATTATTATTATTATTATTATTATTATTATTATTAATATTAGTTTATTTGACAGGGACCGTGCACACAAACATAGAACAGAACAAGTCTGTGACTGATCTGTTGCACAATGAGTATATAGCTAAAGCTAATTTACAACTCCAGTCCCTGGTTGGGCATTTTTATGCATTAAAATATATACAATCTATCAATCAAAATACAGTAGCAGAAATAAAGAAAATTTTAAAATATGAAGAGTTGACATGGTCCAACCCTCAGTGGCCATCTTTTCAAGAGCTGATAATTTGTGTATTTTTATTATAATTTGAATAATTTATTTTATTTTGACGGGCTTCCTGCCGTCTTTCGGTAGCTTCCTGCCACTGAATAACATTTTGCTTTGACAGAGCTGGGCGCTTATGTAGCTGCTAAACAAACAAATGAATAAAGATTGTTCAAAAACGATTGGTAGCAAAACATACAGGAATGAAGCATGCGTGAAATCTTTTGCACAAACTTTTGAAAGTCTCTAATTTTCCTTAATCATGGTCCTTCTCAAGCACCAACCATTTAATCGTGTTCAATCCAGAGAGTTCTCTTTTCAAAACTGTACATTAAATCAGTTTTTAATGAGCGCACCGTGCCCTCTGTGTGTGTTCAGTGCGGAAACGCTCGTCATCAACGGGCAGGGCTTTGCGAGTGCTGTCCCTTCCAGACATGAGCAACATGATATGCGCTCATTTCAAAAGGCAAGACTTCACCGGGACACAGACGACAGGCGACTGCGCAAGTGTCATCGAGAAAATTGCTTTTCCTTGAGCATTGTTCGTTTGTGTGTCTCATCTCTGAGCTAACAAACTGCACGAAGGCAAACTCTGGAGCACCTGCTCCTATTGTCACGCTCACACACCTTTCCCTTCAGCACACAACACCCAATACTGAGCAAAGATGAAGAAAGGGGCCAAGCCCTGTGCAAGGCAAAGGCTACCTATTGACATATAGACAGCTAACCCTCTGTCTTTTCTCTCACTAAGCCTTGATATGTTCCTCAAAGCCACTGAGGCCCATTGTGCCGCCACCTTTGTTGTCTTGTGTTTAAACCAGCTGAGAATAAAGATGATGATGATGGTGATGATGACGGCCATGGCAGTGGCTTAAGGAGAAGCAGCTGCTGAAGGGTTGAGAGAAGCGCAGACAATCGGCCTGTTTACTCAAGAAAAGGTACACTTTGGATCATCAAAGTGGCGGCTGCTGAACGGTGACTGCCGTGCGTGCGTGCGTGTGTGTGTATTTTTGTGTGTACATGTTCATCTCACACAGTTTCCAATTAATGTTTCAGATTGATTTCTGTTTGTTTTTAACATGGGACATGTACCAGCAATATTGGACAAACATAAAGGAATAGTAATACAACGTGACACAGGAAGTGACCAACACAAACTGGTTAATTAGATGTTATGTACAGTATTATTTATTTATTTAATTAGATGGGTTATTACAGATATGTGGAGGTTTGACATGCGGGGACACACCATTTCATGTTTGTACAGTTTAATTTAGCAACGCTGCCAAGAAAATACAGGTAGTCCCCGACTTACGACGGAGTTCCGTTCCTACGTGACGTCACAAGTCGAATTTCGTCGTAAGTCGGAAAATACGTCCAAATTGCACCTTATACCATACCATACCATACCATTTTATTTATAAAGCACTTTCAACAGGAACAAGTCCACACCAAAGTGCTGAACAAACAAACACGCAACAGGCAACACAGACAATGAAGTACAACACGAAAAACATAAAAACATTGCAGATCATGAATAAAACGATCCAATATAAATCAGCTGGCATTGAAAGTAATGGAGTAGTAGTGAGTTTTTAACCGGGATTTGAAAACTGAGAGCCTTATACGTACAGTACTGTATTTTACCAAGCACTTAGCCTATCCTAACACATTAACCTACATAATTATCAAAAAACACATACATTTGGAGCCATAATGAAGGAAAAAAAGAGTTATTTTCCTACTGGTAGCTGGTGGAATCTTCATCCATCTGTTAGCATGTTAGCTCGTTGTTCAGCTGTAGCCTCTCTGCCTCGTAAACCTCCGGTCCAAACAGTGAGGTCTCCTGTACTTTTCCACACGCGGTCCACAGATTACAGTAAGGTCTGTTAGCATGTTTGCCCCTCCTAACCTCCTCTGTCTCCGGCCTGTAAACATCCGGTCCAAACAATGAGGTCTCCTGTAAATGTCCACTGAGTGCTCTGTTTCTGCCGTCAAGCTACTGCTACTGCCGTCAAAACCGGAAGGAACTTGGAACTCGGCTTTCAAAATAAAAAAAATCAAAATATATATATATTTTTAATTTTTTCATTTGATTTTTTTTAATGGAGATGCGTGTCGTAACCCCGAAACGTCGTAAGTCGAGGCCGTCGTAAGTTGAGGACTACCTGTAGTCACTTCAGGGCACTGTGAGGAAAGATTAGCGTTTAATACTGCTCCAGTAAAATAAAGTCCAACTTAAATTCAATCAAATTAAGTTAAATACAGTATAATTTTTTTATACAATCTTTAAAACTAGTTTTAAAACTGTTAATTTAAGGAAACTTCTGGACCACACTGGTGTTTTAAACTGTGGACATGTCGAGTTCTGTTATGACTTACGTCTTGTGAACATGTTAGAACATCATTAAACATGGATTCAGGTCCATGTACAGTTTGTGGTAGAAAATAATTACAGCAAATAAGTAATGCTGCAACATTAGCATCAAATAGGACCAAATATGCATTTTTTTTTAATTAAAGTTCAGGGTACAGTAGGCTTGGTTTGTTCAGTTTAATTTGTTTTTTTTTAGGATAAAAATTGATGCTTGTGTGGCTGGAAACAAAATTGCGCACTAAATAATAATAATAATAATAATGTCACATTTTTGTCATCTGTGTATGTTTCCATACAAGACGAAATTTGACTCTGCATTTAACCCAATCACCACCAGGTGGGGCAGTAGGCAGCTATAGAAAGCAATTGGGATGAGGTGTGCTGCTCAAACACACCACAAGTTATGCCGTGACTGGGGTTTGAACTTGGGTCCTTCGGGTCCCAAGTCGGTTCCCCTGCCACTACACCATCTTGGCCCCAAATCAATGTTTTATAACATTTTGTGCCTTTAATTCTAGTGTCTGCACAACTGTGGTGTTACGAGCTGAAAGGAAACAAAAGTTTCACAAAAATAATAATTGGTTTCCAGTTTTAAACACCTAGTCTTGCCTTTTAGTTTGGATTTACATAGTGTGTGTTCTCCACTGCCACAGTTGTTGTATTTTTAGGTTACCGTACTTTCTGACACAGGTTCAGTTTTGTTTTGTTTTTTAATCTAAGCTGTAATGTCTCAAGTTGAGACATTTTGGTTCTTTTGATCCTTCACTTTGGGATTCAGCTGTGCAACAAACCCTATGCCAGTCATTTGCACATTTACCGTACTTTCCGCCGTAGACGTTGCATCAGTCCAAATATATCTAATAAAGTGGAAGGAAAAAAACATAGATAAGTCGCTTCACCGTTTAAGTCGTATCTATTATGCGTCACCGCTGACAACACGGAAACGTGGGCCGGTGTTGTGTGAAAGAATTGATTGGCTGCCAAATGGCAGTCGCGGGTGCGTGCACCGGAGGACTTTAACAAGAATTTAACAAGATCAACACTTAAAAAACAATTGTTTTTTGTTCAAAATTATTGCAAAGGTGTGTCTCAGTCTAACTTTTCCTTAATAAATGCACTTTGACGGTCACACCAGCTGTATTTCAAAAGCTAATTCACGGCCGTGGGAGTGCGCAGAGGGATGACTCACTGTGCATATTTTTGAAATTTAACAAGATTAACACCTAAAAACAATTATTTGTTTGCTTGAAATTATAGCAAAGGTGTGTCTCAGATGAACTTTTCCTTAATAAATGCACTTTAACGGTCAACTCAGCTGCATTTCACCTGAGCGGCACTATGAAATGCAGCTGATTTGATGTTTGCGCCAAGAGTTCTGGAGCGAGACAAAGGTGGCCTGGTATGGCAAGCCAAGTCTCTCATTAATAGCTACTTTTACCTATTAATGAGACACTTGGCTTGTCATATTGGTTGGGGGCCCTCTAGTGGCTGAAAATGGTAGTGTTCAATATTTTCCATGTCAGAATGAATGAAATTGTCAGATCTCAGGCAAAAATTGGGTTATAAATATGAGATATTTTAAGGGCACAGATGCACAAACTCTTTGCATGATAAATAAATAAATTGTCATAGATTGATAAGAAAGAATTTCAAATATTTTAGATGGGCCATTTTGATCAAATGTCACCAAAACATATTATAATTTTATCCTAGCATCTGTGACACTTTTTACTTGTTTCTAGCAGTTCTATTTAAAGAAGCCTATTGGTCAAATAAAAAAAATATATAAAACGTTTTTTATTATAATTTCTTTATCAAGGGATAACTGTTGAATTAATTATTTAACAGCTTAAAAGGTTCATTGAGCAAGCTGCGTATCATAAGAAACTGGAAAATGGATGATTTCTTCATGTGAACATGTCCCACACAGTGAAAAACTCAACTTCTGAAACTTTTCAGTGTGTAAAAATTGTAGAGTGAAATTCACAGAATCCATTCTAAATGTGTAAGAAGCTACTGAACCAGTTTGAGTTACGTTTGATTCCAAAGCAACGCCTGAGACAATCGTTTTTCCAGCTTGCCATGTCTGCTGCATTTATGGCGGCATGACCCTCTCTCTCATCTTCCCGACTTGGCTGCTTTCAGGATTTGCTGTCCCCTCGCCGTGGCTGCAGTGACTCTTTTGCCCTACTTAAGCTCCAGATGCTGAGAGGCTTCTTGTAGTAGCACGGCTGCAAGAGCGCCAAAGAGGTTAATGCAACCAGGGAGGGAGAAGCAACCAGCTGTTGGCCTTCTAATGCTAAAAACCTCCTTCCCTCCATCCATCTCTGCTCTCCTCTTTTCCCTCCCCTCCAGCCCTCAAAGAAAGAAAGTGAAGGCGATCAAAAGTGCTCAAATGGTGAAACATCGGCTGAAAGCGTTTCAGTACAGCTGAGAGTGTCTTAATTCCTCCTGAGCAACAATGTGAGGCCGTTCTCTGGTCAGGGGGCAACAGGGACTTAGAAAGAGATAAGAGGAGATAATGGCTGGATGAAGGACTTGGGGGCTGCAAATGCACAATCAGGTGGTCCACATGGAGATGGGCGGAGGCAGGAGGAGGATATACGAGGCCAGGGGAAAGTGGTTTGGTAAACAATGGCTTTGCCTTAACATGATAATCTCAAACATGCCTTTATTTAGAAAGAGATGTAGGTTACATTGGAGCATGGGTGTGTGTGTGGGGTGGGGGGTATGCAGAACAGAGTGCTTCTGCTCGTACGTCTGCTCGCGCATTAAAGACATCATAGATGTACCAGGACCTACAAAAGAGCTCCAGGTGCTTGGACATGCAATCCCATAGAGCAAGACAAATGAAATACAAATTATGAAATATTACACTGCTGTAGCTTAAAGGTTCAGTATGTAACTTTTCTAATAATATATTTTTAACATATTTCTTCACTCTGCCACTATCTCCTGACAGACTGATGTTAGACAGGTAATCTCTGAAAAAAAAAATATATATATAGTCCCCTTGCTTCTCCCGGTGGTAAATAAGCATTTCTAAAAAGCCACAGTGACCCGCCGTTAACCAGCCAATAAAAACAGAGTTTTTAATCAGCCAATAAAGCTGCGTTCCAGTTGTCCTCAACAGAGCTTCTCACGCCCCAACCCACGCCCCCGCCTGTCCCAGCCCCAGCGCCGCGCACGTTCTCGTTCAAAGGATTGGAAAGCGATGCAGGACTGTTTTGTATGTGACACAAATGTATTAAATTCCCCTTCTTCATCCCTGATATTGACTTTTTTTTTTTTTTTTTTCAAAAGTCAAATGATCGCTTCCTCCTCCGCTCTGCACCGCTCCCTCCGCTGACTGCAATGAATGAGGAAATGAATTTGTCACGAGCGAATTAAACTCGGGTTCAACGTGGCTGCCCGAGGCTCTGCAGATTTCCTGGTCTTCTGGTGTGCTGGACCAGCGCTCCATGGTTTTATTTTATTTTATTAGAACGTTTTATTAACATATAAACACAGAATATCGCAGCGGCTCCGAGAGGACATGCAGCAGAGGCGGAGCTGATCTCAAGTTCAGCAGACCACGGGGGAGCAGAGCCATATATGGCTCTGAGGGGGAGGGAGCAGAATGCTTTTCTCTGTTGAAAATATTTATAAGTGCTGCGCTCTACAGAAAGTTACATATAGCACCTTTAACACCGAGATCAGTTATTCACTGTTTATGAAGCAAAATGACTGAAAAGGTCCAATTGTCAACAAAAAGGAAAACAAGATCAGCAAATGTAACTTTTTTTTTAAAGAACAAAAACAGTCCTCTAAAACAACATCACATATGTTGGTGCGTGGCTTGTCAGCCTGTATAAATCTTCTCGTTCTCACAGCTTCCATTCATTCAGAATTGAAAAAGACTTCTGGACAGAAGTCAAAACGTTTTCTGCAACAAATAAAGTCCAGTTGATCCTGTATTGAACGCCTTTTTTGATAACATCACATTTTGTTTATTTCAGAATTGAATTCAAAATGTTACTTCTGACCGACAAAGCTGTCAACAGCCTATCTCCATCTGGTCTTATTGTTCCATATTTTCCTAACAGAGCACTTCGCTCTCAGACTGCAGGTTTACTTGTGGTTCCTAGAGTTTCCAAAAACAGAATGGGAGAAAGATCTTTCAGTTATCAGGCTCCCTTTTTGTGGAACCAACTTCCAGTTTGTCCGTGAGGCATTGTCCAGTTTTAAGACTGGACTTAAGACTTTACTTTTTGATAAATCCTATAGTTAGGGTTGGTTTGGGTTTCCTGAGCTGTCCTTTAGTTCTGCTGCTATAGGCTTAAGGCTCGGATATAGTCGAGCTTTGGTCCGCAAGCTGGAGCGCGCGGGCTGCGCGCGCAGTCAGCCGTGCGGCTTCATGCGTTTATAGTGTAGCACGGCAGCGCATGGCAAAGTGCTGTTCTTTTACTGACCAGCAGGTGGCAGTACCCTCTAAAACCTGTGCATATGTTGCAAGAAAGGTGTAGAAGAAGAAATCTACCGTAGAAGAAGAACTGTTTGAAATCACACAACAAAAACAAATGGCTTTCCGCTCGCTCGGGAATTTAATACATTTGTATCACATAAAAAACATTCCTCCATGCGTCGCGACGCCGTTTCCACGACCACAGCGGCGCAGACAGCTGCAGGCTCTGGCGTGAAGAGCGTGAAGGCTGTCGGTGAGGTCCCTACCCGAGCTGTCAATCAATTCGGCGCGCGCTAGGCTTGCGGAGTTTCAAAAATTTGGAGGTGCGCGACACGCGCCAAACCGACGCGCAGGGCCAAAGCGCGGGGGCGGGGACTATGCGATTGTGTCACTTTGGCCGCGCGCTCACTCGCGCCCTATGCGACGCATCAACCATAAACCAGGCTTTAGACTGCTGGAGGACAACCTGACCACACTTTTTCACTCTGCTCAACCTGTTTTGTATTTGTAATTATTTCTATCTTTGACATGTGTTTTTGTCTTTCAGGTTTACCTGGACCTACACCTGGACCTACATCTGCATCTACACCTGGACCTACACCTGGACCTACATCTGCACCTACACCTGGACCTACACCTGGACCTACACCTGGACCTACACCTGGACCTACATCTGGACCTACACCTGGACCTACACCTGGACCTACACCTGGACCTACATCTGGACCTACACCTGGACCTACACCTGGACCTACACCTGGACCTACACCTGGACCTACACCTGGACCTACATCTGGACCTACACCTGGACCTACACCTGGACCTACACCTGGGGCCTCATGTACAAAGACTTGCGTGGATTTCTTACTGAAAAGTGCCGTACGGTCAAATCCAGAAAAGTGTGTACGCACAAAAAAATCCAGATGTATCAAACTGTGCGTACACCGGAATCCACGCACATTCCTTTTGTACATCACAATCAACGTGGAACTGAGCGCACGTGAGACACCTCCCCTGACACGCCTTCATTTACATATGTTAAACAGATGCAAATTACTTCCTGCATGTGTGAAGGACATGTTTGTTTGATCCCTGCGCGATCAGAAATGATTTCTAGATTCAGGAAAATAATGAATTTAATATAATATGAGTGAGGAAAAAAATCCTAAGTAAGAATAGTAATAAAATGTGTTCATCACGCAAAGAACGAGTGATTGTGTGTCGGTATTTGTGCGCGGCGCGCACCCTGCTTTGGTGCGCAACGGCTTATCCATTCATTCTGAGTGAAAATATTAACTTTGCGCACGAGTTTATTACCATAATTACTGTAAACACAGAGGAACTTAGATGTTTGGTAGAACATAGATCTTTGTTTATTTAATAGATGATATGAAGAAACGAGTCTGTGCGTCTCAGTGGAGAGTTTTCATGACATGACGTGATGTTGGAGTCTCCAAACGCTGCGCGCGCCACAGCCTTGTGCGCAGTCTGTTTGTCTGTGAAGCTTTTACTCTCCTACAAGTTATATATGGTGTACTTTCACGTGTCATTTTGGAGAAATCTACAATAAACGCAGATTATTAAACACCTCCACTGCCGTGTAACACCGGCGAGGGTGCGCGCGCGCTCCAAACCGCGACCACTCAGCCTTTGGAATCATATGGATGAGACCATTCTATTGGACATGATCCGGCTTTGTGTGGACTGGAATGGCACAGTCCCGATCGACCTGCCAGCTCCCTCTGGAAAGCTCGGGAACAGTTTGATCGCTGCTTCTGCACGCGTTGTGCACGGTTCCTGCGTTGTGCTCCAGAGCGCAGCAGTGCCAAAATGAAAAAGGATTATTCCTGAAAACGGCTGATAAGCCATATCATAGATCAGAAAATTCTATCTGTTTATAAATAAATGCTCTGCGTGTTACACTATTTATTATATCCTCCAATAAGGCTGAATCTGTTCCTGTTAAATGTATTTTTTGCACAACTTTGCGCGTCCTTTATTTGCGTCCATGTGGATGTAATAATTGTTATCATGTGTGTTTGGTGGGAATATTAATCATTTTCACATCATGAACAGTTAATAATAATAATAATAATAATAATAATAATAATGAATTCAATTTATAACGCACTTTTCATTAATGAAAATCTCAAAGTGCTACAAGGTGCAACATAATTAAATGTCAATAAAACAAATAATAAAACAATTAAAATCAACAACAGTATCAGCTAAGATCAAAAGTAGAATCATGAGGAGGCAGAGTATGCTCGGTTGAAAAGAAAGGTCTTCAAGCCGCTCTTAAAGTCAACCACAGACTGTGGGGCTTCAGTTTCTCTGAATCACCTGTAAGTGTCGCCAAAGGAACAAGAACCACAGAAACGTGCGTACGCGAGCCATGGGGCTGGCGTGGAAATGTACTTGGATGCGCACATATTCACGTTCAGTTCAGTTTTGATACATACGGGGTTTTGCGTGGATAGTGACGCACGCAAGGTTTTTGTGCGCACGCACGGTTGATACATGAGGCCCCTGGACCTACACCTGCCGTTCTGTGTTAGTTTGTCTCTCCTTCCTGTTCCTCTCAAACCAGCCCGTCAAAGCAGATTGTCCTGAGCCTGGTTCTGCTGGAGGTTTCTTCTTTAAAAAGGGAGTTTTTCCTTTCCACTGTTGCCACTGTGCTTGCTCAGGATGGGAGACTTTGTTGTGATATGGCTCTATATAAATAAACTGAATTAATAGAATTTTCAATCATTTGTTTTTGTAAATAAATAAAAAAAACTAATGAAACAATAAAGCTAAGAGAAATTAAGCTTGGTTTTTGTTTCAAAGGTCAGTCTTCAACGTGATGTTGGATTATATGACCCCAGTTTAGCAGACTGATGAAAACACAGACTCAGGAATAAAAAGGTCAGTGATTTTATTGACAAAGTGCAGGAATTGTTCTGGGCTGTAAGAGGAAAGAGAACAGGGTGAGTAGCTTTCAGAGTTCTTGATGATGGGAGGTTGTTTTGCGCTCAATATTTTTACTTCTGGTTATTTTGCAGGTCGCGTTGGAGAAACGAGGTCCTAGGATTTCGAGGGTAGACGAGGCGTGATCCAGAAGAGGCGAGTAACGTTGGAGAGGGGAACAGGTTGAAGGTGCTCCGTAGATTTGATCCAGGCTGGTGTTTGGTGTTTTGCAGGAACAGAATGATGACGGGGCGAGGTCACGAGGAGCGAGGAGGTCTCAGAAGACACGGAGGAGCAGGACTTTAAAAGACATGAGAGAATTACAAAGGTTAGTAAATTTTTCACAAGCAACGGATTTTGGCTGTCTCATAACTTACAGAATTAATGTTCCAGCATTGGATGAATGACTGCCAGAAGTTTATATACACAGCAGAGCAGTCTTCAGGATCAGGTGCAGGAAGGGTGGATGATTGAAATGATTAGCAGCTGTGGGGAAGTGATTATGACTGGAAACAATCCTACAGTCTTTTTGCTCCAAGAGATGTCTGTAGATAAAGATTGGATGCGTATTTAATTTTTTTATCTGCCAGCTTTGTATAATTCATCCTTTATTTATACAGGTTTGTCTCATTGAGCCTCGGGGACTCGTTTATAAGAGAGACCTGTAAGACATAGAGTGCCACAGTCATTTAAAAACACAAGTAGCAGCAGTAGCAACTAGCTGTAGCACTTCTACCAATAATATGATCATATTTTTGCTGGAATAACAATACAGGTAGTCCTCGACTTACGACGGTCTCGAGGTACGACGTTTTGTGGTTACGACACGCATCTCCATTAAAAAAAAATATATATATATTGAATTTTTTTATTTTGAAGCCGATTTACGCAGTTTCCGGCAGTTTCCAGTTTCCCGTTTTGCTAGCTGTGGAGGCTACAGCTGCCTGTACTCTCTAAAAAAGCTAAGTCTGGTCCTCTGGACATTCAAAAAACAAAACTTGTTGGAGCAAGCTGGACAGGCAGCAGCTGTGGAAAAGTAGCTGTTTTATGGACGGCGGTTTTACAACGTAAACGAATGGAGAATCCAGAGGAGGGGGAGAAACGGAGGAAATGGCTTCACCAGCAGTCCAGAGTAGGAAATTAACTCTTTTTTCCCCATCATTATGGCTCTGAAATGTATGTGTTTTTTGATAATTATGTAGGGTACTGCGTTAGGATAGGCTAAGTGCTTGGTAAAATACAGTACTGTACGTATAAGGTGCAGTTTGGACGTATGTTTCGAGTTACGTCGAAATTCGCTTTACGACGCCACGTAGGAACGGAACTCCGTTGTAAGTCGAGGACTACCTGTAATGAGAAACTGACAGCAATGTAAAGTTTATAAAATAATTGTATGAAATTTCTGAGGTTGGAGTTGTTTTATGGTTGTTTGACGGTGTCAAGATGGCCGCGCTCAGCTGAGCGGCAGCTTCACAGGCTCCCGGTGGAAGTTTTCCACTTCGACTCAATCTTTTAAGGTTCCTGTTTCTTTTGCTTTAACTTT
>JBBPBX010012399.1:37510-49898 GCA_038048925.1 Garcialebias charrua
TGCACATCCACAGTACAAGTATGACTGTGACACACTTGTGGAGTTTTTATGTTGCTGCCTTGCCATCGTGGTTCAGTCCTTCCAGCCTCAGGCTCAGGCCGGTCATGGCGGCTGTCTCCATGACCCTCCATCTGCCTGCACAGACCAAACTCTATGGACCCATTTGGTTCTGCGGGTAAACCTTGGATGTTCTCTCTCTGCCGGACCCGGTTATGGAGGGCAGTCTGGAAGGGCATCTGGTGTGGTCATTGTTATCATCAAGCTGCTGAAGGAACCTACTAACAAGGCCTGCTAATGCTACTAACACGACCACGCCACAAACCGAAACTCACTGCTAACAGTATCATGCTGCTAACTGGACCATGTTGCTAAGATAACCTCTTTGTCATCAGAACCACTATGCCAAAAGGACCATGCTGCTGTACAAAGTAGATTTTTATTTATTTTTCATTTTTGGCACTTTGTTTCTGTACGTTTGTTGCATGCTTTGAATAAATCCCAGTTTATGTTAGTTTATTTTGTTAGTTCAGTTTATGTTAGTTTATTTTGTTAGTTCAGTTTATGTTAGTTTATTTTGTTAGTTCGGTTTATGTTAGTTTATTTTGTTAGTTCAGTTTATGTTAGTTTATTTTGTTAGTTCAGTTTATGTTAGTTTATTTTGTTAGTTCAGTTTATGTTAGTTTATTGTGTTAGTTCAGTTTATGTTAGTTTATTGTGTTAGTTCAGTTTATGTTAGTTTATTGTGTTAGTTCAGTTTATGTTAGTTTATTGTGTTAGTTCAGTTTATGTTAGTTTATTTTGTTAGTTCAGTTTATGTTAGTTTATTGTGTTAGTTCAGTTTATGTTAGTTTATTTTGTTAGTTCAGTTTATGTTAGTTTATTGTGTTAGTTCAGTTTATGTTAGTTTATTTTGTTAGTTCAGTTTATGTTAGTTTATTTTGTTAGTTCGGTTTATGTTAGTTTATTTTGTTAGTTCGGTTTATGTTAGTTTATTTTGTTAGTTCAGTTTATGTTAGTTTATTTTGTTAGTTCAGTTTATGTTAGTTTATTTTGTTAGTTCAGTTTATGTTAGTTTATTTTGTTAGTTCAGTTTATGTTAGTTTATTTTGTTAGTTCAGTTTATGTTAGTTTATTTTGTTAGTTCAGTTTATGTTAGTTTATTTTGTTAGTTCAGTTTATGTTAGTTTATTTTGTTAGTTCAGTTTATGTTAGTTTATTTTGTTAGTTCAGTTTATGTTAGTTTATTTTGTTAGTTCAGTTTATGTTAGTTTATTGTGTTAGTTCAGTTTATGTTAGTTTATTGTGTTAGTTCAGTTTATGTTAGTTTATTTTGTTAGTTCAGTTTATGTTAGTTTATTGTGTTAGTTCAGTTTATGTTAGTTTATTTTGTTAGTTCAGTTTATGTTAGTTTATTGTGTTAGTTCAGTTTATGTTAGTTTATTTTGTTAGTTCAGTTTATGTTAGTTTATTTTGTTAGTTCGGTTTATGTTAGTTTATTTTGTTAGTTCGGTTTATGTTAGTTTATTTTGTTAGTTCAGTTTATGTTAGTTTATTTTGTTAGTTCAGTTTATGTTAGTTTATTTTGTTAGTTCAGTTTATGTTAGTTTATTTTGTTAGTTCAGTTTATGTTAGTTTATTTTGTTAGTTCAGTTTATGTTAGTTTATTTTGTTAGTTCAGTTTATGTTAGTTTATTTTGTTAGTTCAGTTTATGTTAGTTTATTTTGTTAGTTCAGTTTATGTTAGTTTATTTGTTAGTTCAGTTTATGTTAGTTTATTTTGTTAGTTCAGTTTATGTTAGTTTATTGTGTTAGTTCAGTTTATGTTAGTTTATTGTGTTAGTTCAGTTTATGTTAGTTTATTTTGTTAGTTCAGTTTATGTTAGTTTATTGTGTTAGTTCAGTTTATGTTAGTTTATTTTGTTAATTCAGTTTATGTTAGTTTCTTGTGTTAGTTCAGTTTATGTTAGTTTATTTTGTTAGTTCAGTTTATGTTAGTTTATTTTGTTAGTTCGGTTTATGTTAGTTTATTTTGTTAGTTCGGTTTATGTTAGTTTATTTTGTTAGTTCAGGTTTATGTTAGTTTATTTTGTTAGTTCAGTTTATGTTAGTTTATTTTGTTAGTTCAGTTTATGTTAGTTTATTTTGTTAGTTCAGTTTATGTTAGTTTATTTTGTTAGTTCAGTTTATGTTAGTTTATTTTGTTAGTTCAGTTTATGTTAGTTTATTTTGTTAGTTCAGTTTATGTTAGTTTATTTTGTTAGTTCAGTTTATGTTAGTTTATTTTGTTAGTTCAGTTTATGTTAGTTTATTTTGTTAGTTCAGTTTATGTTAGTTTATTTTGTTAGTTCAGTTTATGTTAGTTTATTTTGTTAGTTCAGTTTATGTTAGTTTATTTTGTTAGTTCAGTTTATGTTAGTTTATTTTGTTAGTTCAGTTTATGTTAGTTTATTGTGTTAGTTCAGTTTATGTTAGTTTATTGTGTTAGTTCAGTTTATGTTAGTTTATTGTTAGTTCAGTTTATGTTAGTTTATTGTGTTAGTTCAGTTTATGTTAGTTTATTGTGTTAGTTCAGTTTATGTTAGTTTATTGTGTTAGTTCAGTTTATGTTAGTTTATTGTGTTAGTTCAGTTTATGTTAGTTTATTGTGTTAGTTCAGTTTATGTTAGTTTATTGTGTTAGTTCAGTTTATGTTAGTTTATTGTGTTAGTTCAGTTTATGTTAGTTTATTGTGTTAGTTCAGTTTATGTTAGTTTATTGTGTTAGTTCAGTTTATGTTAGTTTATTGTGTTAGTTCAGTTTATGTTAGTTTATTTTGTTAGTTCAGTTTATGTTAGTTTATTTTGTTAGTTCAGTTTATGTTAGTTTATTTTGTTAGTTCAGTTTATGTTAGTTTATTTTGTTAGTTCAGTTTATGTTAGTTTATTTTGTTAGTTCAGTTTATGTTAGTTTATTTTGTTAGTTCAGTTTATGTTAGTTTATTTTGTTAGTTCAGTTTATGTTAGTTTATTTTGTTAGTTCAGTTTATGTTAGTTTATTTTGTTAGTTCAGTTTATGTTAGTTTATTTTGTTAGTTCAGTTTATGTTAGTTTATTTTGTTAGTTCAGTTTATGTTAGTTTATTTTGTTAGTTCAGTTTATGTTAGTTTATTTTGTTAGTTCAGTTTATGTTAGTTTATTTTGTTAGTTCAGTTTATGTTAGTTTATTTTGTTAGTTCAGTTTATGTTAGTTTATTTTGTTAGTTCAGTTTATGTTAGTTTATTTTGTTAGTTCAGTTTATGTTAGTTTATTTTGTTAGTTCAGTTTATGTTAGTTTATTTTGTTAGTTCAGTTTTTGTTAGTTTATTTTGTTAGTTCAGTTTATGTTAGTTTATTTTGTTAGTTCAGTTTATGTTAGTTTATTTTGTTAGTTCAGTTTATGCTAGTTTATTTTGTTAGTTCAGTTTATGTTAGTTTTGGTGTTGGCTCCGAGCCCGACTCCGCTCGCATTAAGCGTGTGAAATTACAGAACCTATGAGAATCATGCTGTTGTTTGGTGTATCGTTTTGCATTATTAGTGATTAGTCTGTATCAGATCTTTCAGGGTACTGTTTGATGTTTGTTTAGCGTATATCTTAGTTTATCGCTCAGATCCTTATTTACTGTTTCTTTTAACACTTTATATTTTTTTTTATAGTTGGATGTAACTGGAACCCAGTGTGCACAGTTTTGTTCCACCTCATGCACCACATGTGATGTGAATGACAATGAAGAACGTTGATCTTTAAGATGGCGACAATAAGTCAGTTCAGACCATTAGCTCATCAATCCAGTCAGAAATAAACTTCCTGAAACAAGGTTGTTCATCTACTGCAGGTAAAAGATATTAGTTGCTCATAACATTCCTGCATGAATTCACTTCTAAAGACATTAAGCACTGGTTTTAAATGAAATACATTTATGTGAATTAATTACTTTTAGTTTATTTTATCTGGTAAAGATAGAAATATACTGTATACAATATTAAAATTATTTTAACTCTCCAAAATGAATGAATGTCCAACACTTAGTAGCAAAGGAGCCTTTATAAATTGTTCACAACAAAGCGTCGATATGACACTTCTGTTCTCATACCAAGCATTTGTCACCTTCACTGACAGTGAGCCGGAGCAACAGGTGTGTCACCGCTGAGTTCTGGCTGGACGCGGACCTGTGAGCCTACTTTCATGATGATCAAATCTTTGTTGTGGCCTCATGGTGCCTGAACGGTGCACATGTGACTGTAGGTCTGGGAGGGTTCTTATATAAAGCATTTGTTTCACACTTGAATGTGGAAAATGTGCGTCCGCTCAGGCTGATAGAAGCTCTTTTAAAGCCCAGCTGTTAAGTTTAACTCAGTGGATTACCGTACTTTCCAGCTGAAAAGTCGCTCCGCCCTATACACTGTATGTTGCATTAGTCCAATTATGTCCAATAAAGTGGAAAAATCCATAAATGTGTCGCACCTCCGTATACGTCGCATCTATTATGCGTCACCGCTGACGCGTCGCGTATGTTACGCGTCAGCAGTGACAACCCGGAAATGGCCACAGGAGCGTGCACGGTAGGACTTTAACAAGATTAACACTTAAAAACAATTATTTGTTTGCTGAAAATTATAGCAAAGATGTGTCTGAGCTGAACTTTTCCTTAATAAATGCACGTAATGGTCAAATCAGCTGAATTTAAAAAATAGTTTCACTACGTCGGTGCTGCGAAGCGTGCATGCGCAGCGAGCGGATACGCGTCATTTCTTTAAAATGTAACAAAATAAACACCATAAAAATATATATATGTTTGCTGACATTATAGCAAAAGTGTTTCTGAGCTGAACTTTTCCTTTAAAAATTAACGTAATGTTCAAATCAGCTGGATTTAAATTGTTTCGCTTTGATGGTCTTCCATATGTGCGTGCGCACTGCGAAAATAAATTATAAATAAATCGAATTTTACGTCAAACATCTCCTAAAGATAATAAGTTATAAATGTCCATCCAGTGATCACTTTCTGTAATCCAATAATTCTCAATCAGGTCATCTGGACAGTTTCTTTTTAGTAGAAACGTTTCACCCTCACTGCAGAGGGCTTCATCAGTCAGAGTAGTTCCAGCACACTCTTCCCCCACCAAGTAAACAACTTTTTGAATTATATTATTTCAATTGTAATCATCTCCATGAGATTTTCTTCTATAACCGACATTTTGTCAATCTTTTTCCATGTTATTTCTTTTTTTATAAATATAGCCACTCCACCACCTCGTTTATTTTTTCTGTTCATATAATAAAGTTCATACCCTTCAATGTTAACACTGTTTATATTTTCATCATCAGACCAAGTTTCTGAGACAGCTACTGAATGTTCTGTGTAATTGTTTAAATAATCTGTTATATTTGATAAATTTGCACTTAAACTTCTACTATTAATATGAATAACGGAAAGATCATCTACTGTATTGTCCTGTTGATATTGTTAAATTGCTCTTCATTATAATATCCACATTCATTGATTACTGGAAAGAAATTTGAACAAAACTGATAATCTACATCATATATTTTAAGTTCAGAGTCTTCATCTGTATCCATGTCTTAGTGTTTGTTTTCATTTACATCCATATTTTATTAATAATAATAATTATTAATTCAATTTATAACGCACTTTTCATTACTGAAAATCTCAAAGTGCTACACATATATTGAATGCTACACACATTCATAAACCGGTGGCGGCAGACTACCATGCAAGGTGCTTTCCAGTCCTACCGGGAGCAACTCAGGGTTAAGTGTCTTGCCCAAGGACACAACGACACATGGTGCGGGTCCCGGGAGTCGAACCGCCAACTTTCCGATCGGGAGACGACTGCCATTACCACTACACCACGGCCGCCCCACCATATTAATTGCACATGTACCAAGTTGTTTCAGTTTACTGTTCAATTTATTCCCTAACTAATTCATCTAAATTTCTCTAAATCCTTCAGTTCCTTTATCATTGTAGCTTGTGATCCTTCATTAGCCTTAACCCAGATGTTTCCATTTTTTGTCCATGTTGCCACTATTTTTTTTTTTTCCTCAACAACCTTGCCTCACGGGCAATGTTACCATTTTTTTAGTTAAATGCTCATTTATGTACACATTTGTCCCTTTCAGTTTTTTAGCTTGTACCAATAAATTGTTTCTTGCTTTTCTACTGATGAACTTGATGACAATACTGTAGGTGGTTTCTTTTTATCTGATTTAGTTGGTAAGGTGTGACAAGTTGATATGGCCTCAGGTGTGATATCATTGTTCCTTTCTTTCAAAAAAGTCACCACCTGTTGCTCCAACGTGATCAGTTGTTCCTGAGGACCATCTTCTGAGTTGTCTCCACCTGTCACTGCTTCAACATAGTTTCTGGGTTTCACTTCAAGTCCAGTGATTAATAAATCCTCCCTCCGTGTGTGTTGTTCTAGTTCATCCACCTTTCTCTCAAGTTCAGAAATTTTAACATCTCTCTCTCTCTGTGCGACTTTCAGCTGTTTCACCTCCTCAACTAAACTGATCAATAGTTCTTGACGTTTAGCCAGCTCTGACAGTTCCGCACTCATGAAATTGAGAGATTTCTTTATCTCCTCCATGCTGTCTGTGTTAATTTCTCCACACTCCAACCCTTTTACCTGCTTACCGCGTCTCTGCATGGTTCACTCAAACCGCGTCTTGGTGGCAGCAGCTCCAGGAGATTCCCTTCACGGAGCCCCCTTCCGCTGGTAGTCAGAGACACGCTGCGGCGGCCACACCCTCACTCCAGAGAGGGCTTCATCAGTCAGAGTAGTTCCAGCACGCTGTTCCCCCACCAAGTAAACAACTTAAGTGGAGTGAGGGTGAAACGTTTCTACTAAAAAGAAACTGTCCAGATGACCTGATTGAGAATTATTGGATTTGATACCTGGATTGTTGAGCATGAACTTTCTTCACTTTCTGTAAGTTTCATCAAAATCTGTCCTGTGGTTCTTGAGCTATTTTGCTAACAGTAAAACACTGAGATAACAGTAGTTCAGAGCTCCAGAGAGTAGGAGGCCGGGCTGCGACAGAGTGAGTCCGACCAGATGAGTCTGCTGTCAGACACATGAGCTGGGAAAGTAGTACTACACCATTTTTTTCATCAGAATGAATGGAAACGGTCATATCTCAGCCAAAAATTGCTCTAAAATATGGGAAATAATCCCTAAATATGTCGCTTCGCCGCATAAGTCGCAGGACATGAAAATTAGTTTAAAAAACTGCGACTTATAGGCTGGAAAATACGGTAAATCACAAACACTGCTTCAGTGATCTCCACATCCAACACGCCCTACTATGTAAAGAAATAACTTGTGCACGTGCAAAAAGGAGCCCTTCCACACATGTCCGGCGGCCTGCTGAGGGCGTCCGTCTCTTTGCGGCCCTTCTCGTCTTCATAAGGCTGCAGCGACAGGTGCTGCGCCCAGAGACAATGGTGCTCCTCCAGAGCTGCAGGCAGCTCACCACAGACACACAAAGCACAAGAGGGTCTGTCAATGAGGCCACAAGAGGACAGACTTCCCACGTCTTTTCTTTCCCCTCCGTTTTGCTTGAACTCAAAGGTGAGAATGAGAGGTTTCAAAGAAGCACAAGAAGGGTTTAAGATACTGTGGAGAGGGCCGCAAAGAAAAGGAGAAACAAATGTGAAAGGAGCATGAAAGATGTGAAGCTACACCCTGCTCGTGATTCTTTCAGCTCAAAGGACGACTAAAAAGACTGTTGAAAGTTTTCAACAAGTCTTTGATTCGACCAGTTTGCAATGTGACTCCGAGCAGGCACAAAAAAAAGGCCGACGTCAGAGCTTTTTTTTTTTCCACCAGCCACACAATACAAACCTCTGCTGCCAGCTTGGATTTGATCCAACATGTTCGGTGGTTTCTGACTGGTTATTTTTAGTAAGAGTGTAATGTGCTGTACGTTTCCTGGGTGAGAGCATGCGCGTATAAAAAGCCTGTGTGGTGTCGGAATAAAGTTTAGATATAAACAGACCCATTAAGATTCATAGAAAGCACATCTAATCTGTTTATTAGAGTGGGTGACAAGTTTTAGATTCCCACAGGATGAAATGGGTAAAAACTGATCAAATTAAAAATAATTATGTTTACTACTTTTTTAAAACTTTGTAACATGAATCACAGACAGCTGAATAAAAATATTAAGTCAGTTTGTCCAAATATTCTTAAACGACTACACATCAAATGCAGTTAACACTAGGAGTGAGTTAAGAGTTGTGATCTTCTGAATCTTAGATGTTATTTCTGTTTTTCTTTTACATTTTAGTATTGGATGTACCGTATTTTCCGGCCTAAAAGTCACAGTTTTTTTACTAATTTGCATGCCCTGCAACTTATGGGGCGAAGCGACATATTTAGGGATTTTTCCCCATATTTTTAGACCATTTTTTGGCTGAGATATGACCCTTTCCATTCATTCTGATGAAAAAAATGGAGCAGTACCACTTTTGGCCACTAGGGTCCACCGACCATTCCTAGCTCACGTGTCCGACCACAGCGTCCTTTGCTCGGACTCACTGGCTGTGTCTCAATTCAGTTCTGTGTGTCCGCGGCATCAGCATCGATGACCGTCGGTTCTCAGCTACGAGTGTCCGGGTCTGAGCTCTGTGTGTCCGCAGCTGCAGCAGCGGGTGAAGTGAGGTTTTAGCACTTACGTGTGTAAGGATGGAGGATAAAAAATGACTGGTTATGACTGTGTGGCGAAGTCGGAATGTAAGATCCATTGCAGTGCCTTCTGACTGGATCCTTTAACCACGTCATTCCAAAGTTCGGCAATCATCGGTGGGGTTTCCGGATGCTTCCGGGACTCCGTAGTATTATTTTTTTTTTTACACTCGCCTGGCCCAAATGCAAAAATTAAAATGGACATCATATTCTACTACAGTAATTGTCCAATATGGTGAATTGTTACTGTCACGTGGTGGGTGTTGTCCTTTAATAATAATAATAATAATAATAATGTCTATTCCTGTCATCTGCGTATGTTTCCCATACACAGACGAAATTCGTCTCTGCATTTAACCCAACCACCTACCAGGTGGTGCAGTGAGCAGCCCGAAAGCGCCCGGGGAGCTGGAGAAATAGGTGTGCACTCATAGACACCCCAAGCTGGGTAGTGGCCGGGGCGCGAACCCGCGACCTTCGGGTCCGTAGTCAAAAACCCTGCCACTAGACCATCTTGGCTCCTTAAGAACCACAGGACAGATTTTGATGAAACTTACAGAAAGTAATCACTGGATAGACATTTACAATGAGTTAGCTTTAGAAGATGTTTGAGCGAAAATTTGATTCATTTATAATTTATTTTCACAGCGCGCGCACACGTTTGGAAGACCGTCAAAGCGAAACAATTTAAATCCAGCTGATTTGACCATTATGAGCATTTAATTAAGGAAAAGTTCGGCTCAGATACACCTTTACTATAATGTCAGCAAACAAATATTTTTTTAGCTGTTTATCTTGTGAAATTTAAAAGAAATGCAGTATTCCCACCCGTGCGGGTGCACGTAGCGAAACTAATTTTTAACTCCAGCTGATCGTGCATTTATTAAGGAAAAGTTAAGCTCAGACACATCTTTGCTATAATTTTCAGCAAACAAATAATTGTTTTTAGGTGTTAGTCTTGTTAAAGTCCTACCATGCACGCTCCTGTGGCCATTTGCGGTGATGCGTAACATACGCAACGCATCAGCGGTGACGCATAATAGACGCGACGTATACGGAGGTGCAACACGTTTATGGATTTTTCCACTTTACTGGACATAATTGGACTAAAGCGACATGTAGGGCGGAGCGACTTAAAGGGCGGAAAGTAACTGGGACCCTGTGTACAGTACATAATTTTGTTCCGCGACATGTACCACATGGGGTGCGAATGACAATAAAGAATCTCTCTGACTCTGACACTGAAAAGATTTTGTCATCCTGACCTTCTTTTTTAAAAACTTTCTATGAATTTAAATGATTCAGGACACCATTTACACATACAGTTCCATAATAATGATAATTTGTGCATAAAGTGAAAACACATGAGGACGGAGGGAGCTAATGGTGTCCTGAGAGCACTGGCTGATTGAGGAAATTAACACACAATTTAATTTTATTGTATTATATTAGGTGGCACAGTGGTGCAGTTGCTAGAGCTGTTGCCTCTCAGCGAGAAGGTCGCCAGTTCAAATCCCAGCTGGCGACCTTTCTGGGTGGAGTTTGCATGTTCTCTCCGTGCATGCATCGGTTTTCTCCCGGTACTCCAGTTTCCTCCCACAGATCAAAAACATGCATGTTAGACTGATTGATAACTCTGAATAGTCCCTAGGTGTGAATGAGAGAGTGAATGTTTGTCTCATTTGTCTCTATGTATCCCTGTCATGGACTAGAGACCTGTCCAGGGTGTCCTCCGCCTCTTGCACAGCGATAGCTAGACATGAACAACAGTGACACCCGCGACCCGAAAAGGAAAAAGCTGGTAAAGATGATGGATGGATTATATTAAACTTTGATATAACTAGTTTTAGTAACAATGTAAATAAACACGTTGTTAAGTAATACAGGTAGTCCTCGACTTACATCGTAGATCCGTTCCTACGCCGCGGCGTAAATCGATTTTCGACGTAAGTCGGAAAATACGTACATACTGCACCATATACATGTACAGTACTGTATTACCAAGCACTTAGCCTATCCTAACACAGTACCCTACATAATTATCAAAAAACACATATGTTTGGGAGCCATAATGAAGGGAAAAAAGAGTTAATGGCCTACTGGGATGCTGGTGACGCTGTCCTCGTTCCATCCGCCGTATTCCGTATTCCGTTTACAAAGTAAAACCACGTTCACAGTATACAGTGCAGTATTCCTCCGCTGCTACGTTTACAACATAAAACCGGTCTATCCGCCGTATTCCGCATTCCATTTACAACGTAAAACTGCGTAGCTTTTCATAGTAAATGGGAGATGCGTCGTAACCACGAAACGTCGTAACTCGAGACCGTCGTAACCCGAGGACTACCTGTACTGTGAATTCCCCCCCTTGGGGACAAATAAAGGCTCATCTTATCATACTTTATCTTATCTGATCTTATTTTATCAAACGTCTATCTGGATTTTTTTCTTTGCATTTACAAATACTCAGCACTTGTCTGAGTGTTGAGCTAACTTGAGGCTTTGCAGAAAGGAACAATGGCTTGTAATCTCACCTTGTTTCTTGTTTCATGCACAGTAGCATCAATGGCGGTCAAGTAGCTTGTTGTTCTTGTAGTAATATCTGCATAACCCTTTAGAAAATATTAGTTTACAACCTGTAGTGTTCAGTCTGTAGGAGCTGCAGTAATATTTGGGCCAGGTTGTTACAGGAAATGTCAATGTTTTTTAAAGAAGCTGTTAAATTACTTGGAGATGTATCATAGCGGTGCGTAAACCAGGAGGATGTTTGGGTTTTGTAGCATTCTAACAGTAACACTAAAAGGATAATTATTAGAAGAGTTAGTTCGGCTTGTTGCTTCCAGAATCTGGAAAGTTCACCTGTTAACCTGAACGAATAACGAGATGTGAGAGCAAAACTTCAAGACGATTTTCTTCTTCTAGCTTCAGCTACTTGATTATATATTTTGCACACACGGGGGTTTATACAAATATTAAAGAGGTGTGGGAGACTACTTAGAGGTGTTGGTTTTAAAATGAATGCTGTTAATAAAAATGTTGAAGAAATTGTTTCAAGAACTAAAACCTTTGAAATAAAAAAGTACTTCAAAAAAGGAATTTTGTCATGTGTTTTTTGTGCAGTTTTTAAGTCAGAGTCAGAGTCAGAGTCAGAGAGAATTTATTGTCATTTGCACCGCATGTAGTACATGTGTTGAAAACGAGATTATGTACACAGGGTCCCAGTTACATCCAACAACAAATGCAAGAGAAAAACAATAATAACATCTAGGATTAACTAAGAGAGACATCAGCTAGTAATACACTAAGCCCTAATGTAGTAGAAAAACATCATTATAAACAGCAGCACGAACATGAGCAGATGGTCACAGATGAACGCAGATAGTCACAGATGAACGCAGCAACAAGAAACAGATCAGTATCAGCATGATGTGACATTTTGCAGTGTTTATTCTTATTATTTATTTATTCATGAGTCTGACAGCCTCAGGGTAGAAGCTGTTCCTCAGTCTAGTGGTTCTACATTTGATGCTCCTCAACCTCCGTCCCGAGGGGAGTGGTGCAAAGAGTGAGTGTGCTGGGTGAGTGAGGTCTTTCATGATGCAGGTGGCTCTTTTTCTGCATCTGGAGGTGTAGATGTCTGTGATGGTGGGGAGACTGACT
>JBBPBX010012400.1:0-29445 GCA_038048925.1 Garcialebias charrua
TTAATAGTAGCTAAAATAGCAGAAGAAGCTGAAACTATAGCAGAAATAAGCACAAAGCAGCATAATCTGAAATATCTGAAACAATCTGAAATTTAAAAAAAAATCTGAAATAAGCAGAAATAAAGTTGAAATTATACTTAAAAAACTGAAATTGGCCAAAAACAGCTGAACAATAGCTAAAACGAGCAGAAATAATCTTAAGAAGGAAGTGGGTAGAGCATGGTTTTGCTAAATTAGGCCGAAAAAAGTTGGATTGATTAAAAAAAAGGTAGAAATAGCTGAAAAAGCTGAAATTAGCATAAAACAGCTAAATAATAGCTGAAATAGCAACAAAATCTGAATCTTCTAAAAATTAGCATGGAGCTTTCGTTTCCAAAGCCAATATAATAATCCATAAGTATTGTGAAAAATGTCTGAAGATGTTTTATTTAAAAGCACCAAAATTAAAAGAAGGAGTTAAATATGTAATAATTAGTGTAAAAATATCAAAATGTTTGGCAGCCAAGCGGAAGTTTTGGTTCCTGCGCTTTCACTTCATCATTTACACTTTTACAAATAAACTGCTTAGTCCAGATTGTGGAGGAACACAAGTAAAGTTGTTGGATTTTTTTTAACCTTTAACTGACAATTTATTCCCAAATTCACTTTTTTGGCATGACTGTGCGAAAAATAAAAATAATACTCTGCGTAAACAGCACCCCCACTTCACCTTTGGCCTTTAAGACCGTTTCCTGTCCTTGATAACCAGGTGCAGTTTAATATTTACTGTGAAAGTCAAAGAGAGTTTGTTGGAAAATCAAAGAAATATTTTTTATTTTAAGTTGCTTGAATTAAATATTTGTTCTAATCTTGTTAAAAGTACATTTTTCTCATTCTTTTAATTGTTTTTATTGATTTTACTTTGTTTTATGGTGCAGCTCCTCCATCAGTTTTGTTTGTTGAGAACCCGCTCTCTAAATAAAATGGACACATTTATTTATTTTCCCTTTTAAAACTTTGAGGGTCGTTTAAAAAGGATAAAGATGTGAGCTATACCTGCAGAGTACCGTTTCGGTCCGTGAGGTCCCCAGGAGGTTCTGAAGGATGTTTTTCTCTCAGAACGCTCACAGAACAACCAGGCGACGTTTAACCGAAGTGTGCTCATCTGCACAAACAGCTGAAGCTGACAGGACAACGATGTCTAAAGGAATGTCTTAACAGGTCGGATCAAGCAGAAGTTCTGGTTGTGTTGGCACTCAACCTTTGCCTTTTCGTCTTTGGGAATCTTGTCTGATTCCACCGTGTTTGTTGACCAACACGTTTCCAGACTAGCCCATTAGCTCACTCAGAAACTACCGGAGTAATACAAATAAAGTCCAGTTGATCCTGTATTGAACGCCTTTTTTGATTTTACCGGAGTAAACATCTTCAAACCATTTCATATAATAGTTCAGGACAACCTTCAGCTGTTTGATTTCATACTTTGGGACAAGTTGCTTTTACAAGAACTTTTGCCAAATTTGACGATTTACGCCGCTTCTCTGCATTGCTGCGTCACAATCTTCCTGTTTGCTAATCAGTCGGTCCTCATTTGGCAACATTTCCACGGTGGTTGTGCGCCGCTTCGATACCTCACCTCAGACGATGTCGGTCGAGCAGATCTTACGGTCGCAAAGAAGTGCCCTCGCAGAACAATTGTTCGTGACAGGTTCAACGACGTTCTCTGTCACTTTGTGCAGATTCTGTGCTCGGCTGATAATAATTTCACGACAAACAGCTGCGTTATTAGCTCAAAGCGGAGTCTTGCATGGTGGAAGCAGTTGAAGGAGCCGGGTCAGGCCTCTCGGAGCCTGTGAAGAAATGGTTTTGATCTCACCACAGGCTAAACGCTGCCAACAGGACTTGACATCGCAGAACAATTTCCTAATTACCTTTTGACATGCATATTGACACAAATGCACAAAACTGTAATTTTCTCTCTGAATTTGTTAGCTGGAGGCGCTCACTTTCATACCAGTGGATTATCAGATGTGCTGCTCTTACCCCCTCCCCCCTCCTCTCACAGTTTCTCCGTACCGAGTGTCAAAAAGAGTACCGTATTTTCCATCGTACAAGTCATATCAGTCAAAAAAAATCACAAAGAGAAAAAACCCACATATAAGTTGTATTTATTATGATTTAATGGTTAAAACAGCGTCGTGTGGCTCCATCCATCCATCCATCCATCCATCACGGCCGGAGCCGCTAGCTCTCCAGGGTTCCTCCACCTACACCAGCTGAGTGAAGCGAGCACGCACACGGGAGGACTTGTTGTTGCAGTTTTTCAAAACTGAACAAGATTAACACTTAAAAACAATTATTTTGCTCAACATTATAGTAAAGTGTGTCTCAGTTCAAATCTTCCTTAATAAATGCACTTTAATGGTAAAAACTTCTTCATTTCACCTGTGTGACGTGATGAAATGGATGGATGGATTAATGGATGAAGGAATGGATGGATTGATGGGTGGATGGATAGATGGGTGGATTGATTCATAGGTGGGTGGATGGATGAATGGATGGTTGGATGGATGGATGAATGGATGGGTGGGTGGATTAATAGACTATATGCTACGGGGGGTCGTGACGTACTTCCGGTCAAATGCGACACACATCCGCCACTTCCGGTTTCCATCCACTGCCGTTGTTGCTAGCGTTAGCTCTAGCAAACCATGACAACGACCCGAAACTAGGGGTTGAACGAGTACATAATTTTTAACCTCGACATTAACATAAAAAAACTCGAGCGGCGCTCGAGTAGCCGATGACGTCACAGTGTCTTATGATGCAAAATAAATAAATAAATATAATGCATAAAAACGTCTTTACAAAAAGAAAAAAAAGACCAACAAAACATTGGGAGCATTTATTATGCTCCTATCATTTATCATACTGCACATAAGTCATTGGAAAAACAAAACTATTAGTTATTATTATTAATATTAAAAGTGAAAGTAAGGCGCTGAAAACCGAAACTTAAAAAACAAATGGGGCCACAGCCACACCGTACCACCGCCTGCAGTGCTGTGCAATTTAGGTTTACTTTTAGAGATTGTGTTTATAGGTTTTTAATAGCTCTAGAGAGATTAATATTTGTTTCTTTTTCTTTGTGAAACGAGAGAGATGAAGCCGTTTCGGCAGTGTTAATGCAACACTGCCCTCTGCTGTCACAATCTACTACGGTGGTCAGAGAAAAGAAAGTCAACAGGATGTTTCAATGAGTAGCGCAATTTATAAAATTATAAACTGTTTTACCTTTTTGACAAGACTGGACCAGCTCCATACGCTCGGCGTGATTGGCACATGCTCTGCCAGATTACAGGAGCTGCGGTTGACGGAGGGTTACCCTGAGACGCCCAGTCCCTGACAACTGGGTCAGGCTCGGGCCTGCTGCCTCCGGCACTTTTGCCGCAGTGCTGGTCCCGGTTCAGAGTGTGGGTCGGGCTTTGGGCTTCGAACGGAGCGCCAAAGTCCCTGGCTTGATTGATAGGTGGATGGATGGATGAATGGGTGAATGGATGGGTGCATTGATTGATGAGTGGATGAATGGATGGATGATGGATGAATGGATGGATGGTTGGATTAATGGATGGATTAATGGATGGATGGATGATGGATGGATGAATGGATGGATTGATGGATAAATAGCTGGATGGATGAATGAATGGATGATGGATGGATTGATTGATGGATGGTTGGATGGATTGAAGAATGCATGGATGGTGGGTGGATGGATCGATGAATGGATGGATGATGGATGAATGAATGGATGGATGGTTGGATGAATGGATTGATGGATGAATGGATGGATGGATTGATGGATGAATGGTTGGATGGATGGATTAATGAATAGATGGATGGATGGATGGATGAATGGTTGGATGGATGGATTAATGGATGGATGGACTGATTAATGGATGGATGGATGAATGGATGGATTAATGGATGGATGGATGAATTGTTGGATGGATGGATGGCTGAATGGATGGATGGATGGATGAATTGATGGATTGATGGATGAATGGTTGGATGGATGGATTAATGAATGGATGGATGATGGATGGATAAATGAATGGATGGATGGATTAATGGATGGATGGATGAATGGTTGGATGGATAGATGGATGAATGGTTGGATGGATGGATGAATTGATGGATGAATGGTTGGATGGATGGATAGATGGATGAATGGTTGGATGGATGGATGGATGAATGGATGGATGGATTGATGGATGGTTGGATGGATTGAAGAATGCATGGATGGGTGGGTGGATGGATCGATGAATGGATGGATGATGGATGAATGAATGGATGGTTGGATGAATGGTTGGATGAATGGATGGATGAATGGATGGATGGATGATGGATGGATGAATGGATGGATTGATGGATGAATAGATGGATGGATGAATGAATGGATGATGGATGGATGGATTGATGGATGGTTGGATGGATTGAAGAATGCATAGATGGGTGGGTGGATGGATCGATGAATGGATGGATGATGGATGAATGGATGTATGGATTAATGGATGGATGGATGGATGAATGTTGGATGGATGGATTAATGGATGGATTGATGGATGAATGGATTGATGGATGAATAGTTGTATGGACAGATTAATGAATAGATGGATGGATGAATGGTTGGATGGATGGAGTAATGGATGGATGGATGGATGAATGGATGGATGGATGAATGGATGGATGGTGGATGAATGGTCGGATGGACAGATTAATGGATGGATGGATGGATGAATGGATGGATTGATGGATGAATGGATGGATGGATTAATGGATGGATGGATGTTTGAATGGATGAATGTATGGATGGATGGATGGATTGATGGATGAATGGATGGATTGATGAATGGTTGGACGGATGGATTAATGAATGGATGGATGAATGGTTGGATGGATGGATGAATGGATGGATTGATGGATGAATGGATGGATGGATTGATGGATGGTTGGATGGATTGAAGAATGCATGGATGGGTGGGTGGATGGATCGATGAATGGATGAATGGATGGATGAATGGATGGATGGTTAGATGGATGGCGCACCTCCACGGCTGCACGTGGTGTTTGCTCTGGTTCATGTCAGAATGAATGAACTGTTCAAGCGTCAGTCAGAAACTGTTAGGAGTTTGAAAAAACAAAACGTATAGAAGTGGCAGGACTTGCAAATTAATGCAACAAACTGCAGCTTATACGCTGGAAAATACGGTCGTCCCGACAGATGACAACGATTTTAAAATCATTATTAAAAACAGTTCAGTCGATGCTAAAACTCGTTGCTTTCTTTTTGTCAGCGGCACCAACGTCTGGGAAAAAAGTTTCATCGTCGGTGGCTCTGAATGTGACGTGGCGCTTCCATCCCATAATGTCTGAACGCTCGGGAGCCAGAACCTCAACCTTTCATAAACTTTGCAAAACCCACAAACGTCCTGTCTCCTCGTCGTCAATCTGGCCGTTCTGGTCAAACTCAAACCGCCACTTGACACTGAAGCGCCGCCATCACCGGCACGTGTTCTCGCGTTTGAGACGTCCGGGCGGCAACGGGAGGAGAGCGGACGACGGCCGTGTCATCGCCGGCTCGTCGTGGCGCTCGGCGTGATTGGCACATGCTCTGCCAGATTACAGGAGCTGCGGTTGACGGAGGGTTACCCTGAGACGCCCAGTCCCTGACAACTGGGTCAGGCTCGGGCCTGCTGCCTCCGGCACTTTTGCCGCAGTGCTGGTCCCAGATCAGAGTGTGGGTCGGGCTTCAGGCTTCGAACGGAGCGCCAAAGTCCCCGGACGTATTCACAAAGTCGTCCATGAACCATCGTGACCTTTTGCTCCACTTCACCACATTCTGGTAAAGTCCAACTCACAATTATTTTCACAAAAGGGAAAATAAAAAACAAAGTTTGTCGCTTAAACATTTTTTTTTTGATTCAGAGACAATTTAAAAACTGGCGAAATGAAAGTAAAAAGTAAAGAGAACAATACAAACTTTATTCATAAAAGGCCCTGACCCAGGGCCCTGAAGGTCAGAGGGCCAAATAAATATTTTTACATTATTATAGTATAATATTACTGTGTGAGTGCTGAGTCAGCATTCAACATGTCAACAGTCTACCTGAAGTTTGTCCTGAAGTCAATTTGCAAATGTTTGCTGATGACACCATTATTTACACATTGGACAAAAACATTATTGCAGTCAGTGAAAAACTACAAAACAGCCTGCAGAGGATATCATCATGGCTAAAGGACTCGTGCTTAACTCTAAATACAAAGAAAACAAAGTGTATTTGCTTTTCTATAATAATAATAATAATAATGAATTCAATTTATAACGCACTTTTCATTAATGAAAATCTCAAAGTGCTACAAGGTGCAACAGAATTAAATGACAATAAAACAAATAATAAAACAATTAAAGGTTCAGTATGCAGTTTCTGTAGAACTGCAGCAGTTAGAAATATTTTCAACAGGCAAAGCATTCTGATCCCTCCCCCTCAGAGCCATATGTGGCTCTGCCCCCTTGTGGTCTGTTGAATTTCAAATTCAAGCTCTGTTTTTATTGGCTGATTCAAATTCAAGCTCTGTTTTTATTGGCTGGTTACAAACTCTGTTTTTATTGGCTGGAAAATGGCGGGTCACCTTTTCTTTTTAGAAATGCTTATTTACCACCTGGAGAAGCAAGGGGACAATATTTTTTTTAAATTTTTTTCAGAGATTACCTGGCTAACATCAGTCTGTCAGGAGGTAGTGACAGAGTGAAGAAATATGTTCATAAAAAAAGCTACATACTGCAGCTTTAAAATCAATAACAATATCAGCTAAGATCAAAAGTAGAATCATGAGGAGGTAGAGTATGCTTGGTCGAAAAGAAAGGTCTTCAAGCCGCTCTTAAAGTCAACCACAGACTGTGGGGCTCTTAGACAGTCAGGAAGAGAGTTCCACAGGCGGGGGGCAGCCACACTGAAAGCCCGGTCTCCCATGGTCCTTAATTTGGTTCTCGGAATGTGAAGGAGATTGCTGTTCTGTGACCGCAGCGAACGGGTCTATTAAGACAACGTCATCACAATCCTTAAATATCCAAATCAATGGTGACTCCATTGAGCAAGTGCAACAAGAAAAATATTTAGGAATTATTCTGGATGCCCAGCTAAATTTTAAGAGCCATGTTGATAAAATCTGCAAAACTGTTAGATCTAATATAAATTTTTTTTAAATTATTAGACACTAACCGTGTTTCCATCTATTTTCATTTCGAATTTTGAGCTAATTTTTGAAATCTCGCAAATATGTAAATACAAATTAATGCGGATCAGAAGTGTTTCCGTCAACTGGCTTGTAGCGCATCTACCGGGCCACGCACAGCGTCATTACGTCAGACGTCAGCGTCATTACGTCAGACGTCAGCGTCATTACGTCAGACGTCAGCGTTACGCATGTCTACAGTAAACAGGAAGTAGCGGTTGAAAACAGAACCCGGCCACACATCTCGTCAAAATGGAGAGAATATTTCAGGTACGTGTTGCTATCGGGCAAGTTGTATTTATTCTGTCATGCCAACTAGTTTTAGCGATGTTACATGTTGTCCGGAGCGGAAACAGCTGATCAGTCACGTGACGTGAATGTTCGCTACGGCAGAACTGAGTCGGCAAATCTGTTTCCATCTGTCGTTTTGCGCATCAGCTCTGTTTCGAAGCCCCCAAAAACCACCTCAAGCGAGCGTATCAACTTTTGAGCGAATTAGAGGAAGTTAACTCGAATTTTGCCGTTTCCATTCAGCTTTTCTGATGCGATGCTTCATAATGCGCATCTAGAAACCTTGATGGAAACACGGCTAATTGACACCTCACTGTGCAGAGATGTTTTTAAACTCACTGATCCTCCCACATTTCTCCTATGGATCTACTGTCTGGTCCTAGACCACTTATTCTACACTCAAACCTTTAGCTAGTCTCTATAATTGAGCCTTAAAGGTTTTATATCAAAAGCCAACTAGATTCCATCATTGTCATATTTTGAGTAAATATAACATTCTGGATTTTACAAATTTTATAAAGTACAGTATAAGTTTTAAATTTGATTTTTAAGTGTTTAAATGGACTTGCACCTACACCATTAAGTGATTACCATACACTGTATGGCATACAGTAACCGTGTTTCCATCCATATTCATTTCGAATTTTGAGCTAATTTTTGAAATCTCGCAAATATGTAAATACAAATTAATGCGGATCTGGCTTGTAGCGCATCTACCAAGCCACGCACAGCGTCATTACGTCAGACGTCAGCACTGCGCATGTCTTCAGTAAACAGGAAGTAGCGGTTGAAAACAGAACCCGGCCACACATTCAGATTCAGATTCAGTTTATTATTGCCATTGTCAATGAACAGGATTCACAGACTAGGAATTTGCTTCGGCATAACGGTGCATAAAATATAGAAACATAAAACATAAAAAAACATAAACCATAAAACATCAATACAATATTCAGTGAACAAAACCTACTAAGAAACAGCGCAATTAGAGTGGTGCAATCAAAATACAGTGATACAGTGATTCCCAATCAAAATACAAAATACAGCGACCAAGGCAAGTTATGGGGTAACATGGTTATGAGTGTTCAAAAGTCTGACAGCAGAGGGGAAGAAACTGTTTTTATGGCGGGAGGTTCTGACATCTCGTCAAAATGGAGAGAATATTTCAGGTATGTGTTGCTATCGGGCAAGTTGTATTTATTCTGTTATGCCAACTAGTTTTAGCGATGTTACATGTTGTCCGGAGCGGAAACAGCTGATCAGTCACGTGACGTGAATGTTCGCTACGGCAGAACTGAGTCAGAAAATCTGTTTCCATCTGTCGTTTTGCGCATCTGCTCATTTTCGAAGATCCCAAAAACCACCTCAAGCGAGCGTATAAACTTTATGGCGAAGTTGAGGAAGTAAATTTGGATTTTGCCGTTTCCATTAAGCTTTTCTGCTACGATGCTTCAAAATGCGCAGCTAGAAACCTTAATGGAAACACGGCTAGAGACTGCATGGCTATAGCAGATCTACCAGAGCGGCTTTGAATGGAAATTGTAAGGTTCCCTTTAGAAGAACCACTTTTGCACAAGGTTCTCTGTCAGTGAGAGATCTACAGTTTGGAACTCTCTTCCTGCTATTATAAAATCCACAATGTCGGCGTTGCTCTTTATTCGCCCAGAGCTCGTTGTTTGGTTTCACTTTGGATAGAAAAGAGATACACTGAAAAACGACAGACGCGCACTTTAAAGTTCCAAAACCAGTTTTAATTAATCATAAGTTTAAAAGTCACAGAATACATTTGTTATATTTCTAAAAGCCATTATATTTGATTACAAGTAGTGGACAGAGAGAAAAAGAGAGAAAGAGAGAGAGAGAGAGAGATAGGAGAACAAAGAGAACATGAATGCGCATTCAATGGAGACAAGGCCATACAACCTGATAGTTGCTCCCTCGTTGCTTCCTGCGTTGTCTGATGGAGGAAGGAAACTTATACTTTTATACTCTTCTGTGGGGCGTTTTCTGCTCTCAACCAATAAGAGAAGTTCTGCTTTGTTTTCTTGTAGGGTGTTGCCTGCCTTAACCAATAAGAGCAGTTTTGCTTTGTTCTCTTGTAGGGTGTTGCCTGCTTCCAACTGATAAGAGGAGTTTTGTTTCAGAGACTGTTGCCTCTCCCCAACTACCAGAAGCTTCTATCTTAAAAACAGGAATTTTCCATTGCTTGTCTCAGCTTACAGAGTTGCGTTTTAAGAGGGAATGATAATATTCATTCATTCATTCAACCTTTATTTATACAGGCTAGCCTCAGCATAGTTCTATATGTTACACAGTTCTATATGTTAATCTGATTGAAACTAATACACCACTATTAATACACAAGTGTTTTATAATCCAGGTATTAACTGTTTTACAAATGTTTATGCAATCATGTCTTATTTTGTCTTAAAGTAGCTTACACAACATTATCCACAGTATTCCTGGGGGTGTCACTGTAGAAGCGAATGTGCATTGTACTTCCTGTCCGACACCGGAAGTGCCTGTATTCCATAGGCGAGTATGGATCGCGGGTGTTTTTGAAAGTTATTTTCATTCATTTTATCGGAGCAAACACAGCTTTTGTTTAAACGGAACGTTTACTGAAATGTCCTACCGGGGTTCAGGTACCTGCTGTGCTGTTCGCGGCTGCACCAACAACCGGACCAAGCTAAATCTTTGGCTAAAACAACAGTGTTTTCAACACGGACCCAAAACAAAGAAAGAGTGTCCCTGCATCCTACTCTATGGCTGTGTCTGCGCGATCAGGTAACATCTGTAATTTCTTTTTATTCAGGGAGGGTTTATTAATGAGAGTTTTGGATGATTTACTGTCTTAAAATGATATATGTCAGGCGCGACCGGTATCTTTAGCCGAGATAGCTGCTAATAAACCTTAGCCGAGAGGCCGGAGCAAACGCGTTCGCTATTTATGTAGTTTTAAATTATGTCTGCGCGATCAGGTAACATATTTTTATTCGGGGAGGGTTTATTAATGAGAGTTTTGGAAGATTTACTGTCTTAAAACGATAGATCTCAGACGCGACCGGTATCTTTAGCCGAGATAGCTGCTAACAAACCTTAGCCGAGAGGCCGGAGCAAACGCGTTCGCTATTTATGTATTTTTAAATTATGTCTGCGCGATCAGGTAACATCTTTTTAGTCGGGGAGGGTTTATCAATGAGAGTTTTGGAAGATTTACTGTCTTAAAACGATAGATCTCAGACGCGACCGTGACTTTTAGCCGAGTTAGCTGCTAATAAACCTTAGCCGAGAGGCCGGAGCAAACGCGTTCGCTATTTATGTAGTTTTAAATTATGTCTGCGCGATCAGGTAACATCTGTAATTTCTTTTTATTTGTCCCTCCTCTTTTAACAAAACGAGTGGTGTTCCCACATTTTTAATGAACGAAAACAACAAAGTTTGGACTGTCTTCAACTGTATTACTCGCATGTAAACAAACGGTGTTTCCGGTCAACCGGAAGTCGTGTGCACATTTCGCGCAAAGCATCATGGGGCATAGGAATACTGTGGATAAATCTACACACTTTTAGATCCATCAAATAAAACAGGTTCAGGGAATGGATGCATTTGGTACCTGACCTGATCCACACAGGCCACCACACATAGATTAAGCTGTTCTAATCCCTCTCTGGCTAAGCAAACATGCAGGACCAGAGAGGCCAGGACAGACACAATAGGCGTGTTTCCATCAAGGTTTCTAGGTGCGCATTATGAAGCATCGCATCAGAAAAGCTAAATGGAAACGGCATAATTCGAGTTAACTTCCTCTAAGTCGCTCTAAAGTTTATACGCTCGCTTGAGGTAGTTTTTGGGGAGTCGATTCAGAGCTGAGTCGGCTAAACGACAGATGGAAACAGATTAGCCGACTCAGTTCTGCCGCAGCGAACATTCACGTCACGTGACTGATCAGCTGTTTCCGCTCCGGACAACATGTAACATCGCTAAAACTAGTTGGCATGACAGAATAAATACAACTTGCCCGATAGCAACACATACCTGAAATATTCTCTCCATTTTGCCGAGATGTCTGTTTTCAAACGCTACTTCCTGTTTACTGTGGAAGTGCGTAACGCTGACGTCTGACGTATGGCGCTGACGTGTGACGTAATGACGCTGACGTCTGACGTAGAGACGCTTTGCGTGGCATTGCAGATGCGCTTCAAGCCAGTTTAATGGAAACACTTCTGATCCTCATAATTTTAATTTACATTTTAGCGAAATTTTCTAAAATTCGCTCAAAAATCGAATTTAAATTGGATGGAAACATAGCTAATGGTCATTTGAGTAGCATTAGGACAGAACTGTGTTCATGCTCACAATTCTCTGTTTAACCTGTACCTGTGTCTTTTAATAAATCTTTATCATTCTACAAGAGAGACTGGTCATTTAACACCGTTAGAAAATTCAAGAGAAATGAGAACACGAAGACAAAAATATTTTATTTCACAACAACAACCAGTTTCAATATGTTTAAAAAGCAAGCAAAACTCTGGTTATGTCAAAAACAGAACAGTACCCATTTTTGACATGTTAAATTTCTCTGTTTTGTTTTCAATATGTTGTGCTATTTTAAATGATTACCACTTCAATTTTTATTATTATTTTTTTAAAGCCCATAGGGACAAGTGCTATGAATTAGCTTTGCTATTGCACTATGATGCAAACATGGGACTGCTGTTTTACTCAGTTTTTCTATGTCGATGTGTGTCTGTCCCTATCAAATAAACAAACAAACAAACAAACTGTTTAGTGGCTAAATCTAAACATTCAGGTTCACATTTAAGCGCTCAGCTAATTAAAAACATTACCGCAGTGACTTTTGTAACTTTTAAATTTTGAATATTTAACTTTTTTTTAAAAAACTTTTTTAAGTAAATAACTAAAGAGTTTAGAAATCCATATCAAGATATCGGCTTGCATTTAGCTGTTTTGTTGGTTTTGCCTTTTAGTTTTAGCTTTTAGCTACCGTTTTGCTAGTTCGAGCTACCATAGAACAATATTTATATTTTTTGATTTTCTATAGAGAAACATGTCAGTGCTGCTTTTAGTTTGTGCAGCAAAGGTTGATTAAACATTTAAGACTTTCTCGGGATTTCAGGTGGTGGATCTATATTTTCTCTGCTTCAGACTTTAAATATTACATTAAAGCTAGGATCTGCTCAGAAACCTTAAGTTAACGTGATCAGTTTTGCCTTTTGAATGCATTACAAAAATAATATTACTGTACACAGCTCCAGAACTAGCCGTAGCCCAGGGGCCCCCACTGTTCTTAATCCTGTCCTGCAAGAAAAGGTTTCACAACTCACCATCCTGCAAATATTTATTTGCAAAGAGAAGGCCACTTCAGCTGCACTTGGTGTTGTCAGTGATTTTACCACCTGCTTCGGATCGGATGTTATCTTCCATTAAATGCTCATTATAATTAGTTGTTATCATCCCCATACGTTGCGTTCAGACTGCCCCTCCTCTACCTCCTTTACGTTTAAAGGCACGTTCTTATCGCTGATAATACGGTCATGTGGTTAGGTTAAGAGTCAAGGGTCAGGGGGTTAAGTTTAGGGTCAGCTGTAAGGTTAGGTTTAGGAGAAGTTTGTTTGCTTATTCATTCATTTAATTTCAATTAAAACAAGACATATTCAAAACAATTAAATAAAAGAACTATAAAATGAAAGGCAGCAGAAGAAGAATAAATCATTTCTGCCCCTTCATAACACTATCAAATCAAAACAATCAATTCAAAAAATACATAATACAACAAACCACAAAATTATCACAATTTTTCAGTATGATTTCTTAATATCAGCAAAACTTATATATATCTCGTCAGCAAAACATTCTTTATCTTTTTCTTGAATACAACTAATGATTTCTCCTTTTTTACATCATCGTCCAAACTATTCCATAAACTGATTCCCTTCATTAACGTAGACCTACCCTTTAAACTTGTTCTTTAAACTTCGGCTTTACAAAAATATCTGTTCCCTTTAAATTATAACAACTATTCCTTTTAACAAAATTCACTTGTATATTTGACGGTAAATTTTGATTATGAGCCCTGTACATCAGCAATAGAACATTGTAATCCACCAAATCAAAAAACTTAAGAATTTTCAGTTGATAAAACAAAATACTTGAAGGATGACGATAATGCTTTAGATCACTCTTATTACTCTTTTTTGTAAAATAAAAATAGACTTGGTTGCTGTTTTACAAGCTGTACCCCAGATACCAACACAATAAATCAGATGTGGCACAACAATTGTATTGTACAGCAAACACAATGCCTTGTCAGTTAAAAATTCCCATACTTTATACAACACTGCCATAGATTTAGAGATTTTAGTTCTTACGAAATTAATATGTATTTTCCATGACAATTTATCATCAATAATCACTCCCAAGAACTTTACTTCACTCACTCTATGTATCTCCACATCATCAATTTTGAAAAGAAAATCTACAGTTGGCTTTTAAAAAATAACTAAATATCATATAGTTAGTTTTTTCAATGTTCAATGATAATTTATTTAATTTAAACCAAGTTTGAATTTTTGCAAACTCTATCTTCATTAATTCGAACATGTGATTCAGGTCTTTACCAGAACAAAGGAAAGTAGTATTGTCTGCAAATAAAACACACTTGAGGATACTAGACACCTTAACTAAATCGCTTTACATACAATATGAACAGCTTAGGCCCAAGAACTGAACCCTGCGGTACTCCACATGACACATTGCATAGATGAGATCTAATACCTTCGATCTGTACAAACTGTTTTCTGTCTTTTAAATAACTAGATATCCACTGTATGTCTTGACCTCTAATACCATATTGTTTCAATTTTTCAATCAAAATAGTAGAAGTGTTACAGCTAAGCAAAATACACTTACGGTTTTACACGTGAGCCGCGATGCATATTATCACCGATAAAAACTTTAAACCAACTAGGAGGGAACGGTCTGAACGCAACCTATGGGCATGATAACAACTAATAACATCCATTTTTTTTTATTGATAATATTTAATTCGTGTTATTACCTTTTGATTTGGAGACTAAGTGTTTTTAATGTTTAACTAATTAGTTTAAACAGATGTAAAGCAGCAGGATGAAGGCTCTGAGCACCTGATTCCTGAACTCACAATACTGTAGTGTGAATGCTTAATAAGCATTCACACTATTGTGATCTTGTTTGTATTTGTGTGAATGCTCGTATCTTTTCAGCTATCTTTAAAAAAAAAATTTAAGCCAATTTCAGCCATTTTCAGCTAAATTCAAGTTTTCCGTGGTAATTTTTGCTACTTTCAACCTATTTCACTTATTTCTTCCAATTTCAGCTTGATCTGCTCCTTTCCGCTTATTTTATCTAGTTTAAGTAATTTCAGCTAGTTTATTTTAGCTAGTTTAAGTAATTTCACCTACTATTTTATGCTAATTTTAGCATTTTCAGCTAATTCCACTTTTTTTGCACTTGTTTCAACTATTTTCAAACTATTTCAGCAAAAATGTGTTCTCTCCACTTCCTTCTGGTAATTTAAGCTTCTTTCTTCTATTTTAGCTAATTTCAGCCGTTTTATTATTTTTTTTTGGGGGGGGGGGCTGATTTAATATTTTTTCAGATCATTTCAAGCTAATTTCTGCTAATTTCACACTAGCTGGGCAAACATGTAGGCTTTTTTCTTTTTTCTACTTATTTATGC
The DNA here is from genome assembly GCA_038048925.1 of Garcialebias charrua. NCBI lineage: Eukaryota > Metazoa > Chordata > Actinopteri > Cyprinodontiformes > Rivulidae > Garcialebias > Garcialebias charrua. Next base: position 15,305 of record JBBPBX010012400.1, read on the forward strand.
TTGTTTAAACTTTTCAGCTATCTTTTTAGCATTTCTTAGCTAATTTCAGCTGTTTTCGGATAGATTTTAAGTTTACGTTAAGTGGTAATTTCTGCTACAGTCAGACTAATTAACTCATATGTTAATTTCAGTTTGTTATTCTCCGTTCTGCTAGTTTCTGCTAGTTTCAGCTTTTTCTGCTATTTTAGCCAATATTTAGCTGTTTTATGCTCATTTTAGCTCTTTCAGCAAATTCCACATTTAATGTGCTCAGCTTCTTCTGCCTTTTCAGCTACTTTTTGCTCATTTCAGCTTTTTTTAAGCTAATTTCCTCTTTTTGTGTTCATTTAGGCTTATTTAAACCTAATTCAGCAAATGTGTGTTCTTTCTGTTTTCTTCTGCAAATTTAGGCTTGTTCTTCCATTTCAGCTACATTTCAACATGTTCTTTAACTAACTCCAGCTGTTTTTCAGCAAGTTGTACAAATAAGCATTCACACTGCATTTTTGCAGGAAGTGTAATTTCTCTAGTTTATTTAACATCCCTGTTTACTGCCAACGTGTGAGAGAGAAAAAACACTTTTAATGGACTGATAGCACCCAATGCCACTGGATTTTACAATTTCCGTTTGTAAAATTTCAGGGCAAAGTGTCTAAAAAAGAAGAATAAGTAACAACTGGCACATGCAGCTTAACTGAGAAGGCTGTCAACGTCACAAACTGCACATAAAAGAAATAAATCACACAGCGAATGGGTCAAATTCAGGATGAGGTTCAGCTTAATTGGTGAAAAACAAAATAAATGATCAAGGAACAGATGATATAAAGTTCACACTGGTCTTGATGGGAAGCCACAATAATTATGGTGGTGGCAGCTGGTAGAGTTTGACGTTCAACCACAAGTCATCTAAAAAGCCTACGAGTTAAAGATGTGGAGGTACCGGTAGTTTAATTTATTTCATATAAACATGAATCAATAGGCAACAATTGAGATGCAGCGATNGTCTTGACCTCTAATACCATATTGTTTCAATTTTTCAATCAAAATAGTAGAAGTGTTACAGCTAAGCAAAATACACTTACGGTTTTACACGTGAGCCGCGATGCATATTATCACCGATAAAAACTTTAAACCAACTAGGAGGGAACGGTCTGAACGCAACCTATGGGCATGATAACAACTAATAACATCCATTTTTTTTTATTGATAATATTTAATTCGTGTTATTACCTTTTGATTTGGAGACTAAGTGTTTTTAATGTTTAACTAATTAGTTTAAACAGATGTAAAGCAGCAGGATGAAGGCTCTGAGCACCTGATTCCTGAACTCACAATACTGTAGTGTGAATGCTTAATAAGCATTCAAACTATTGTGATCTTGTTTGTATTTGTGTGAATGCTCGTATCTTTTCAGCTATCTTTAAAAAAAAAATTTAAGCCAATTTCAGCCATTTTCAGCTAAATTCAAGTTTTCCGTGGTAATTTTTGCTACTTTCAACCTATTTCACTTATTTCTTCCAATTTCAGCTTGATCTGCTCCTTTCCGCTTATTTTATCTAGTTTAAGTAATTTCAGCTAGTTTATTTTAGCTAGTTTAAGTAATTTCACCTACTATTTTATGCTAATTTTAGCATTTTCAGCTAATTCCACTTTTTTTGCACTTGTTTCAACTATTTTCAAACTATTTCAGCAAAAATGTGTTCTCTCCACTTCCTTCTGGTAATTTAAGCTTCTTTCTTCTATTTTAGCTAATTTCAGCCGTTTTATTATTTTTTTTTGGGGGGGGGGGCTGATTTAATATTTTTTCAGATCATTTCAAGCTAATTTCTGCTAATTTCACACTAGCTGGGCAAACATGTAGGCTTTTTTCTTTTTTCTACTTATTTATGCTTGTTTAAACTTTTCAGCTATCTTTTTAGCATTTCTTAGCTAATTTCAGCTGTTTTCGGATAGATTTTAAGTTTACGTTAAGTGGTAATTTCTGCTACAGTCAGACTAATTAACTCATATGTTAATTTCAGTTTGTTATTCTCCGTTCTGCTAGTTTCTGCTAGTTTCAGCTTTTTCTGCTATTTTAGCCAATATTTAGCTGTTTTATGCTCATTTTAGCTCTTTCAGCAAATTCCACATTTAATGTGCTCAGCTTCTTCTGCCTTTTCAGCTACTTTTTGCTCATTTCAGCTTTTTTTAAGCTAATTTCCTCTTTTTGTGTTCATTTAGGCTTATTTAAACCTAATTCAGCAAATGTGTGTTCTTTCTGTTTTCTTCTGCAAATTTAGGCTTGTTCTTCCATTTCAGCTACATTTCAACATGTTCTTTAACTAACTCCAGCTGTTTTTCAGCAAGTTGTACAAATAAGCATTCACACTGCATTTTTGCAGGAAGTGTAATTTCTCTAGTTTATTTAACATCCCTGTTTACTGCCAACGTGTGAGAGAGAAAAAACACTTTTAATGGACTGATAGCACCCAATGCCACTGGATTTTACAATTTCCGTTTGTAAAATTTCAGGGCAAAGTGTCTAAAAAAGAAGAATAAGTAACAACTGGCACATGCAGCTTAACTGAGAAGGCTGTCAACGTCACAAACTGCACATAAAAGAAATAAATCACACAGCGAATGGGTCAAATTCAGGATGAGGTTCAGCTTAATTGGTGAAAAACAAAATAAATGATCAAGGAACAGATGATATAAAGTTCACACTGGTCTTGATGGGAAGCCACAATAATTATGGTGGTGGCAGCTGGTAGAGTTTGACGTTCAACCACAAGTCATCTAAAAAGCCTACGAGTTAAAGATGTGGAGGTACCGGTAGTTTAATTTATTTCATATAAACATGAATCAATAGGCAACAATTGAGATGCAGCGATCCTTGAATCAGGCAAAGAAGACGCTATAAACACACAAGTTTCAAATGGGCACCCACCATTCTTTGACTTTCTCCACATTTTTAACCCCCGTGCACTTCGTCTCCTCTCTGAAGTCACCTAAATTAAAGCAGCCACAACTAAAAGCCGGGGCTGAACGCCAGCGCTTTGCAGTGGCAGCCCCGTGTTTAACACAAGTTCCATTAAAGAGAGCCCATTACTACCACTGAAGGAAACGGTGCCCGGGGCCTCTCTAAAGTGTTGCGAAAACCTCATTGATAATTAAATGTTGGTTACCCCCGGTATGCATCGCTCCCGCTCCTTGCTTACCAATCAAACCTCCGCCCACCACTCCAGCTCGCTCTCTCCTCCTCAGTGTTTATCAAGAACCGGTGCGGCCCTCTAATAGGTGCCAATTAGAACCAACGGGGGCTCCGGGGTTAATTATTCCAAACACAATATTTGATTGGGCGTATTTAGAGCGGCGCAGCGCGGGAGACAAACAGGGAGCGGGGTCAGATGGTTGTTGACGTGCACGCCTGGTCACGTCGGCTGACGTAAACACAAAAAATTATGGATTTCTGACGTTAGCTTGCATTATTTTTTTGGACACAAAGTAGGTTTCTGAGGAAAGGTTATGAATCATCTTACCTGTTGTAGGTACCGTATTTTCTAGAATATAGGTCGTGGCTTTTTTATCATTTTTGCATGCCCTGCGACCTATATTCAGGTGTGACCTATGGCTTTTTATAAAATAAGCTGATTTGTAATCATTTATTAACAAAAATTAAACTGAGACACACTCTTACAATAATGTCAGCTAACAAATATATTTTTTTAGGTGTTTATCCTGCTAAAATTATTCATTTATTAAAGAAAAGTTCAGCTCAGACACATATTTGCTATAATTTTTATCAAACAATTAATTGTTTTTAAGTGTTAATCTTCTTAAAAGCCTTGCTGTGCGCTCCTGTGGAAGAGACATTTGCAGCAGAGCTAAACACGGTCCACATTTTGACGTAGGTGCGACCTATATTCAGGTGCGACCTATATATGGATTTTTCCAATTCTTTGGCAATAATTGGACAATGCAACCTATATTCAGGTGTGACCTATATTCCAGAAAATACGGTAGCTCTTTTAATGACCTCATTGAAGAAATAGAGTTAAAGGCCCTGTCCACACGGGAACAAGATTCGTTTTGTCATTTCAGCTTTGCGTCTGCACTAAAACGGTGCATTAAGAACCTCTAAAGCTGGGCTCCACTGTGATAAAATCTGTAAACACCCATGTTGCATTCAAGTGCAGACAGCCTAAACACAACCTTTTATAAACGATAACGCCGTAGTCCCACCTACGACCCGAATAATGACAGAGTTCCTGTTTGCATTTGTGCTGCAGATGATGAAATGCAGCAAAACCATCTGCTGAATAACTTCAGTGCACATAATATGCTTCGAATTGTGCAAAAAGCACCCCCCCTTTTTTTTTTTACAACAGATAATCTGAGGCAAAAAACAATAATTTTAAAATCACATTTTTAGAATTTGCATTTGTGAAGATCAGTTTGGAAATAAAACATTCCCGCCTGATGAGGCCTGGTTCTGACCAGACTGAGGAGATAACGGCTAATCCGAGTGAGGCCCAGACCAAATGCTGTTTTAAAGAATTATACATTTATATCTCTGGAAACTTCCAACAGGGATATTTTAACACTGATTTTTGCAATAATGTGGCAAAATAAGGGTTCATTATTTTTGTGTTTCATGTTTTGCTACACATTTTTATCTTGGTACTGTTTAGATCAGCTATAGGCTTGTTTATTTGGTTTAAATTAAACTATTTCTATAAACTGAAGCACCGGTAGGTGAAATAGCACATTTATAACTTTTTCATAGAACCCAAACCCAAAGGATTTAATCCAGTGATGTTCAAACTTTTCGATAGGCGGGCCTAATTTTTCAAGTTAAAAGTACTCACAAGCCATCACTTGAATAAAATAAAATAAATAAAAAGAATTAAAAAGCAAAGATGATTTTTTGTTTTGTTTTGGAATAAAAATAAAAAATGTAAAGAAAAATCAATGTAATGCCACTTTAATTGGTGATGTGACTGATCTGTGCTGCTGATTATCCTTGCTGCTGATACCTTCTGCCCACTGCAGACTCATGTTCAGGCTGCTGTTTAATATGCCATTACATTGTTAGTGTTTAGCGTATATTTTAGATTTTTTTGCGTATTGTTTAGTGTTCTTTGGCATTTATCTTAGATCCTTATATTTCATTTATACATTATAGTATTGATATTTTTGGGTGTAACTTGGACCTTGAATGCACAATTTCATTCCATCTCCTGCACCACGTGTTATATAATGACAATAAAGAAACTTGAACCTTGAACCTAAATTCTCAACATCAAACAGTTAACAAGGTTAAACAAGGTCATCTGGACAGATTTTTCTTTGTTGAAATGTTTCGCCCTTTATCCAAAAGACCTCTTCAGTCTGAAACCCTGCAAGAAAACTCAGTCTTATCTAAAAAAGCTGAGTCTGGTCCTCTGGACATTCAAAAGACAAAACAAAACGAAGCAACAAAAATAAAACTGTAGAAACGTTTCGTCTTTCGTCTGAAATACTTCCTCAGTCTGAGCTGCTGTGTTCAGCTCAGTCTTATAAATAGCACCCTCTCACAGTGGATCAGCCAGTTTGGCTGATGACAGCCTGAAACCAGCTGCTCACGTGATCAAGGAGGACCATCAGCCTAACGATGGATTGTTAGCACCCTGATGGTTGTTTGCTATTCACAGAGGGCTGAGTGATACTAGCAATAACAGTTTTATAAACATCTCCTTGTCATAGAGGACAAACCAGTTTGCTGATGACAGCCAGAACTTCAAAGTTCATGCTCAATGATCCAGGTAGAAAATCCAACAAAGTTCAGTCAGACCATCTGGATGAAAAGCCAGAACTACCGGTAGTTGTTCATGTAAAAGGATCAAGGACCATTAGCTTAAAGTCCATGACCCACCATGTTTTCAAATTGCATCGCCATTAATATTTATTAGTTTATTTAAAAATAAAACAGGAGCGTTTATTTATATTGTAGAGAAATAACGCTAAATGTGTTATTTCATGATTTATAGCAGATTTTAGCATGCAGCTCCGGGAAAATCTGCCCCTCTCCATATATGGGCATTGACATCACTGAAGTTTCCGCCTTGGAGTTATAGGCGGAGTTATAACAAGCATGCATCAACTTCTGACCAGAGAATACAACTAATAAAAACGATGTGTGGGACAAACGTCAGACTTTTACAAGTAGTCGTGTTGTGTCATTTTAATATTTCCTCAGTAATAATTGTACAACTGGCTGCTGATCAGCACAGCAGCACCACCTCCCTCCGCTGCTCAGAGGGGGGGGTGGGGGGAGCGAAACACATTTAATATTCCCTTGTTAATAAATCTGCATGTTGATTAATCCCGCGGTCACTCACTGATGTCATATTCTGAGCGTGCACCCACTTTTTATTCTCTCCCCGGGACCTGACAGCCAGGTCGGGAGTACAGAATTAAAAAGACAGCCGCAGAGGAGCTCTGATGGTACGTCCACACCTAACAGCGTTTAAACTTCAAAAAAGCTCGTCACGCACGCAAGTGGATGCACTGGACCCACAGTGGTGTCCAGACCAACGCGAAACTGCGGCGGTGTGGCGGCGGGGTGTGTGGGAGGAGCTTACCGGTATACAGAGTCCTCACTGCACTCCGCCAGGCAAGGAGCTTTTTATTTCTGTCTCTGTAGAGCAGACTTGACTGGTCGTGAAGGACTTGTCGCGAACACACAGCTACAATGAGTTTCTCTTCCATAGTCCATGACTCCGCGGGTTTTTTCTGTGTCCCACAAACAATACGTCACATAGTTGCGCAATACCCGTCCCCTCGTTTCCGCGTCACATAGGGACTCTCCCCCTCTCTTCTCCCCCCGACTCTCCCTGATCAACCAATCAGGGAGAGTTGAACGGCGTTTGAATGTTTGAACGGCGAAATCATCAACATGTTCAAGGCGTGCTTTGGAGGCTGACGCGGGTTCACGTGCACGGAAAACGCTTTCCAGCACGCTCAACACGCACGTGACGTGACGCCCGACGCCAAGACGCGGCTGGAGGCGCGTCCCCCATTGACTTTGCATGTAAACTGGACGCTCCTGCCGTTGAAACGCTGTTAGGTGTGGACGTACCATGAGCGCGCATGCTCCCCGCAAGGCTGGATACGGAGCCGAGCCCTGAGTCGGCACCACGAAGGAACGCGGAGCCGGGAGAAGACACGCGGCTGGCTCGGCTCATGGGCAGAGGAGCAAGTGTGAGAGCAGCAACAGTTTTAACCGCAGCGCGAAGGAACGTCAAAGGTGACCAGTAGAACGCAGCCGGGAGAAGACGCGCGGCTGGCTCCTCTGAGGCTAATGGGCAGAGGAGTGAGTGAGAGCAGCGTTTTAACCGCAGCGGTGTTATATCTTGTTAAAAAGTTCTAAAAAATAAATAAAAACAGAGCGCTGGTCCAGCTGTACACACAACTGCACCAGGAAATATTTAGAGATCACGCATCCACGTAGAACACGATCAACTGCAGTTCTCTCATAAACCTCCATGGCGAACTCACTCCTGCCTTTTTAGGGGGAGACTTTAATGACGTGATTTCACACTTTGGCAATCTTCGGCCGGGTTTCCGGATTCATCCGGGACTCGTTTTTTTTTTCTTTTTTTTACGCTCGCCTGGCCCAATTGCAAAAATGAAAATAGACATCATATTCTACTACAGTAATTGTCCAATATGGTGAATTGTTACTGTCATGGTGGGTGTTGTCCTTTAACAACAGATCGTTAGCGCCCCAACAGTGGATCGTCAGTGCCCTGATGGCCGCTTGCTACTCACAAGGGAGATGTCAGGTCCAAAAGGTTAAGTCAGGTCATCTAGACTTGACTTAACGTCCTTTTTTTTAAATTAAATTTTTTACCTGGATGCATGCAATCTGGATTGTAAACAGTATTTTAGTAAAATTACTAAAAAATACGTACATTTTGGTTCAAAAAGAGTTCTGAAAGGCTTGCTAACAATTTTTAACCTTATTTTTTTTAAAGCGTTAAATTCCTTCTGGGTGGGACGGTGGTGCAGTTGGTAGAGCTGCCGCCTCTTAGTGACCTGGTCTCCCCGGTTCAAATCCCGGCTGGGGACCTTTCTGGGTGGAGTTTGCATGTTCTCTCTGTGCATGCGTGGGTTTTCTCCGGGTAGTCCAGTTTCCTCCCACAGACCAAAAACATCCATGTTGGGTTTATTGGTAACTCTAAATTGTCTCTAGGTGTGATGAGAGAGAGAATGGCTGTCTCATTTGTCTGGAGACCTGTCCAGGTGTCCCCCGCCTCTCACACAGTGGCTGCTGGATATGGGCACCAGTGACCCCCGTGACTCAAAAAGGAAGAAGCGGGTAAGGATAATGGATGGATGGATAAATTCCTTGGCTTCGTTGCGTTGTTTGTTTCCTGTTATTTTTTGCGTTTGGAAAGTTCAGTGTATTCTCATGAACAAAAGCGTGAAACGAGTCACTTCTTTAAAGATGACCTATTGTTAGGGCTCTAACAATCTATTGTTAGGCTGATGGTCCCCCTTTTGCATGTGAACCACTGCCATCAGCGTACAGGTTGGTCCAAGGAGCTGAGATTTCGTGTAGGGTTTCCGAGAAGAATACTTTTGTATAAAAGACGAAACGTTTCAAAGAAGAATCCGTCCAGATGACCTGACTCAACCTAAAGCCTCCAGTATAGCTGTGCGTTGTGTCCAGCGCCGCTGGACTCGCGCGTGATGCGCGCCGGCACTTCATATTATAGCTCTGTGCAAGCGCAGCTCTCTGGAGTGCAGGCTCCAGCAGCTGCAGCCGGGCGGAGCGTTTACCTACAGGACAAATCAGGTCGCTGATTGGTCATTTGCTGACACGCGAGGCAGTTTATCAACGCGCGCGTAGGCGGTCGTAAAATTTGAGCTTGGCGCGTTCACGCCCGCTATCAAAGGCTTTTGCCGCGGCGCTCACATGGCGTGCCGCGGCGCTCGGACTCACGCGGAGCTATACTGGGGGCTTTAGTTTTTCTACCGAACATGCACTGGGCTTCTTTAAAGACAGTTGCTAGAAAGCAGTTGTATAGTCCAGCTCTAGACCTTGGATTGAATTTCTTTTGAGTTCACATTACCGTATTTTCCAGACTATAGGTCACAGTTTTTTGCCTAATTTGCATGCCCTGCGACCTATAGAGAGGTGAGACCTGTTTATGGAGTTTTTCACATATTTTTAGACCAAATTTTGGCTCAGATATGACCGTTTTTCATTTTTGGCAAAAAATGGTGTAGTACCACTTTCGGCCGCTAGGGTACACCCACGACCGTTCCCACCTCATGTGTCCAAAGGCAGCCTCCGTTGGTTGGACTGACTCTGTCGCTGCCCGGCCTCCTGCTCTGGAGGTAACTGCTATTAGCTGTGTTGTTAGCAAGATAAGTCAAGAACACGAATTTTATCAAACTTACAGAATGTAATCACTGTATGGACATTTACAAGTGACTAGCTTTATGAGATGTTTGAGATTTAAAAAAATCTACCTTTAGCATCGTTGTTAGCGGTTAGCTACCGTAAACGGATACTATTTAGATAAATAATTATTTAGGTTTCATTTACAAACTGTTGACCTGTATGAGACATTTGAGATAAAATTTGTTGTTTTATGGGCATAAACTTGTCGCGGTTAGCCTAGTTTTATTTCCGTGTAGCCATATTTTAGCAAATAGCTCATAAACCACTCGGCAGATTTTCTTTCAGCTTACAGAAAGTAATTATTTGGTGTTTATTTACAAACTGTTGACCTGAGACATTTGAGATAACATTCGTTGTTTTATAGATGTAATCATGTCGTGTTAGCTTCGGATTATTTTCCTGCTACTATTTGTCTAAATAACTCATAAACCACTCGGCAGATTTTCTTTCAGCTTACAGAAAGTAATTATTTGGGTTTCATTTACAAACTGTTGACCTTTATGAGACATTTGAGATCAAATTTTATTTATTTACAATTTATTTTTGCAGTGCACGCGACCGTTTGGAAGACGTCAAAGCAAATCAATTTAAATCCAGCATATTTTACCATTTCATGAATTTATTAAGGAACGCACAGGAATCCTTGTGCTATAATGTCAGCTAAGAAATAAATATTTTTAAGCATTTATTTAGCTAAATTTTAAAGAAATAAAACCGTCCCACCCGCGCGCGTGCACTTAGCAAAACTACTTTTTAAAATCCAGCTGATTTGACAATTGCGTTAATTTATTAAGGAAAAGTTCAGCTAAGACACATCTTTGCTATAATTTTCAGCAAACAAATAATTGTTTTTACCGTGTTAATCTTGTTAAAGTCCTTCCGTGCACGCTCGCTCCTGTGGCAGACATTTGCAGCAGAGCTAAACACTTGGACCACATTTCCGGGTTGTCTCAGCGGTAACGTCAGCTGTGATAAAGGTGCGATCTAAATAAAGGTTCAACCCGATTATGGATTTTTCCAATTTATTCCCAATAATTGGACAAAGCGATCTATATAACGGTGCAACCTATCAGGCGGAAAATATGGTATGTAAAAGAATTAATAAAATAATCCATTATTTTTTGTTGTTGCTACTGTTAAACCTAATAAAAACAGTAACCAACAAAATCCAGTTACATCAGCTTCTCAAGCCTGTGGGTTAATTATAACATTCTTAAATTGCTGTAGCGGGCCGCACAATATTAATGAAAGGGCCGCGAACGGCCCATGGGCCTTACGTTAGACACCTTTAATTTAAAAGGTAAAAAAAAAAAGATTAACATTCTGATTTGAATGTGGAAACATTGTCATTCTCATCACAACACATCTGCTGGCTGCATTTGATTAGAATCCTCATAAAAAAACACAAACAAAGTCTGCACCTTGCGTGTTTTATCACAGCAGCTTGTCTCTCCAAGACGCACAACGGCGCCGACAACACAACGACGGAGGCAACTTGTTAATAATTTGTAACACTGAATAATCCCACTAACAAGCATGCCCTAAATACTCACTGGTGAAGCAAACAAACACAACCGCAACCTGTGCAGAAAAATATAAAACACAAAATAAATCTTTTCAGCTTCTTTCGGCTGCAACGTGGAGAGCATCTCCATCAATTTTTCAACAATACGTGAGATGGGGGGGGAACACGTGTGGATTCAAGCAGCCATCCTTCAACAGTAAACACAAAAAAGAAGCAGAAAGTTGAATAAAACGGCAAACACAACAGCGATAAAGTGAGCGGCAGGTATCTGATTAATGATGGGTAAATAGATAATAATTGTTACGTGCAAACAGAGCCTCCTTGCTTGTGTTGTGAAGAGGCAAAGACATAAAAGTGAGTTGAGAATGAGGCTTTTGACAGGTTGCTAATGGATCGCTGGGGGCCCATCTGTTTCGCTGCAAATGGAGAAATGGCGGGGTTTTGATTTTGCTCTCGAAACTGTTACCACTGTCACTGTAAACAATAATCGTCAAACATATTTACCCCGCAATCGCTTTAGCAGATGTTCCGCTTTTTGTTTCAAGCAGCTTTTTTGTGCGTTGTATCTCCCCTCTGCAGACACGCTCGCCCCACCACCGCCGCTGCTCCTGCCGCACCCCATCCACAGCTAGAATATTGAGCAGGTATTTGCAAAAAGGTGCTCCGGGGCACAGAGTGCGAGGGATCGGGCGGGGTGACGTGAGAGGAGAGGGTGAAGGGAGGAAGAGATTATCTGGGCCCTTCATCAGCCGTTCAGCCTCCTCCTTCTCCTCCTTCTGCCCATCATGGAGCCCTGAGGGCCCAGGGAGGCGGCCCAGTGCCTGGTCGCAGCCATGCAACCTCTTTATCACTCTAATCTGTTAATTGTAGGCGCTCAATTGGCACATGGTGGCTTTTTATTAGAGCCTCCCAACACTGAGTAGACCGAGAATGCAGAGGAGCTGGTGTGGCGCTTATCTTTGCTATATTACTCCTTCTGTCGCCGCAGTTAATCTGAAAAAAATAAATAAAAATGCTGTTCTTCATGTGTTTGCTGTATTGTAGCCATTCGAAAGTAGAATTTTTAATGAAGTAATGGAGCATTTTCATAATATTATAAGAGTTTTGTGATAAAAGGGAGCCACAAAGCAGAATAAAAAGTTACATTTGAAATGACAACAAATTAAAGCACAATGACGAGTCTTCACACCAGATATTCTTCTTTTTTTAATGTTTTTATCGCAACAGATTCCTTAAAGGGAGAATGGATGAGATGATCCCTTAGTGCAGGCAGGTGATCAACCGATCTGATCTCGGGTGTTCCCGCTGCTCCTCCGGCTCTTTTACTGACGATGGTTGGTTCCCTTCTCCAAGGAGGTTCTGAGGAACGGCAGCCGGAAGGCCAGAGGTCTGGTTTGCTAACCCCCCGCTCTCTCAAAGTCCTGTCCAGACTCGTCTGCGACTCACTGAGGGAGCAGAGACGTCCACATGTCTGGATCCAAAATCAAAGTGGGCGTTGGATTCACAGGCATGGAAACACACTGAGAGAAATAAATGCATGTAGAAACATGGAGAGCAGAGCGGGTAAAGACAGCAGCCTGCAGAAGTGAGCAACTTAAGGCCCGAGGGCCAAAAGTGGCCCTTGGACGATCTCAATCAGGCCACCAATATGCTTAGTATTTTTTTTAAACAACTTTTTAAACAAAGATTTATTTAAAAGACAAAAAGCAGCATTTTATCAACAAGACTTAACTAAATATAAACTAAACATCTTACGCAAAACATCAACCACCCCCCCAAAAACAACGTTTTTAGTCGTTTCCCGATAGAACCTTAAAGACTTAGAAATAAATATATTAGGGGTGCACCGACTGCAGTTTCCTGGACGATCACTGATCTCTAAAATGTCTGACCTGCCGATTCCGATTTTGTCCGATACAGATTTTTATAAGTGGCACTGTCACAATGCACCTTCAATTTTCCAATATCTTATCTTAATGAAAAACATGATCTTGAGCAATATCCTGTATAAACTTGTTTTAACTGGCCATGAGGTAGTGCTCTGGAATATAAATCAAGTTCAGACTATTGATGTTAAAACAAACACACAAAAAAAATCAATAAAATCGGTTTCTCATGGAAGTATCAGCCAATCGTCGTTCTCCCAAAATTAAGGTAATGGGGGCCGATAAATTGTCCGGACGATATATTGATTTATCTGTGCATCCCTAACAAACATATATGTTTGTTTTGCATAGTTCGGCTAACATAACATGTTAAGCTAACAATATATTCTCACAAGAGCCAGTTCACAGAATATGTTTTATATTTCTAAAGGATTTTGGAAAGACTTGTTTTATAAAGCATGCTAACTATGCTACAATAAGACAAAGGTCTTCTAGATTACAGGTGGTCCTCGACTTACGAACAAGTTCCGTTCCTACGGCCGTTCGTAACATGAAAATCGCAGTAAGTCGGAAAACACACGAGCCGCCACTTATACACATACAAGTACGGTAATGTACAGTTACCAAGTTACCAAGCACTTCGCCTATCCTAACACAGTACCCTACATAATTATCCAAAAACACATACAGTACATTTGGAACAATACAGTAATAAATACAGTAGTTAATTTCTTACTTTGAGCTGGTCAAGCATGTCTCCGTCTTTTTGCATGTTAGCTTGTTGCACGTCCGAGCTCCGCAGCTTTGTGCTGCTCCACGCGGTCCAAACTGTTTACAGGAAGGACTGTTAGCTTGTTAACTCCATACATTTGGAGCCATCATGAAGGGAAAAAGAGTTAATAACTTACTGGGAGCCGTTTCTCTGCGGTGTCCGTCCAACAAGCTACGCCGCGTTAGCGTTAGCCCCGCCGCGTTAGCATGTTAGGCCACATCGCGTTAGCATTTTAGCCCCTCCAAAAGGCTGCTGCAGCTGTTTCTCCATGTTTTAGCATGTTAGCTCGGTGTCCATCCAACATCTGAGGCTGCGAGGCGGACATTGAGGCGAGCTCCGCCGCCCGTAGGCTCCGTGTCCCCGGTGGGGCGTTAGCATCCACCCGTCCATCCTACAGCTAGGCTTGTTAGCATGTTATCTCGTTTCTCCTCCGGCCAAGATCGCTGTCTGCTGCTTCACGCGGTCCACAGCGTCGTTTTCCTTCGTCCATCTGTCCCTCCGCAAAACTGCCGTTCAGCTTCAGCTCATGTATCCGAGCGCAGGAAC
>JBBPBX010012400.1:36642-54128 GCA_038048925.1 Garcialebias charrua
CAAATATACTTGTTTACTTTATGTTGCTCTTATCTGCGCTCCTGCGGAGAATCAGGTGAAAATCTGTTTGCTGCTCAGACATGCAGCTTCAGGATAAACAGCCTTTTCAAAGCCACCACTTCTTATTTCTGTGCTCAGGTTTTCTGGGGAAATAAATTAACAACATTCTTCAGATCAAGCCGGTCCAAATATTTCCATCTGTTTTCACTTTTTATGCACAGCTGCCGGTTCTGGCCGGCTCATCTGTAAATGGGATCCGATCTTAATTCTTATACAGAAAGCAAATAAATGAACAGTGTAAAACTCGTTCTTGATTAAAACACCACTAAAAGTGACACAGAATAAAAGAGCTGCTCTCGTTTTCTCACATTCTGCCAAACTGGATGATGTTGTTTTTAAAGAAAATGTAGAATATGTTCAGGTGTTGATACCTTGGATTCACAAGTCTTGAAGTAAAAAAAAAAAAAAAAACTTTGTAAAAGTTCTGGTTTTATCTTACAGATTAATCTGCTCCAGCTGTTAGGACTAATCTCTGCCTGAAGGTAGAATGAAAAAAGAGAGAATTCTGGATAGCAACAGAAAAAAAAAGAAAAAAAAAAAACCATGTACATATTTTTCGTAGTAGAAGTCGCACCTTTTTGCATAAATTTGCAAATGCTGCAACTTATACACCGAAGCAACTAATATACGTTTCCCCCCATGTTTATAATCCAATTTTTGACTGAGATCTGACAATTTCATTCATTCTGACATGGAAAATATTGAACATTACCATTTTCAACCACTAGCGGGCCCTCAACTAATAAGGCAAGCAAAGTGTCTCGTTAAGAGGTAAAAGTGGCTATTAATGAGACACTTGGCTTGCCATACAGGTCACCTTATTCATCTCACTCCGGAAGTCCTGGACCAAACGTCAAATCAGCTGCATTTCGCCTTGACCATTTAAGTGCATTTATTAAGGAAAAGTTCAACTGAGACACACCTTTACTATAATTTCAAGCAAACAAATAATTGTTTTTAGGTGGTTATATTTAGTGCTGCAACAATGAATCGATAAAATCGATAAAAAATTAATAAAAGTGTTGGCAACGAATTTCATTATCGATTCATTGTGTCGCGCGATTAAGCGTCTTTAAGTAATTTATTTGATCTACTCAATTGTGTGTAATTAAGTATTTATGTGTTTGTGTATATGTAATTGCTCTTTGGGATACTTACTTGCCTGAACCTAGCGCTGTAAGTGAAACGAGACATTTCTTGAGTTGCTGTAAATTATACTATAATGCATACTAAACTTTCTTTCTCATTTCAGAAAACAACAACAAACAATGACAGCCTTCACGATGGAAAGTCATCATGCACACCACAGCAAGTAGCTGTCTGGACTGAAAGCATCCTTAAATGATCGTCACTGACATGAGGCCTCTGTGGATGGTTGAAGACGAAGGCTTCACTACAACAATCCACACTTGTAATCCAGGTTTCACTCTTCCCTCAAGGACACAATTTACAAAGTAGCTACATATTGTGCAGGCATAAAGCATACATTTGTATATATTTTTGTGTACATTTATTTTTTATTGAAGTTATTTGACAAACTTTTTTTTTTTTAATTATTCAATATTTTACTACCACAATAAAGTAGCAACCTGTTTTTTGTGCTATTTGCTATGTCAGTCAAATTTTGGAATAAAGAGGTGGTAATTAAAATTTCTTTTTATTGCAGATTCATCGATTAATCAAAAAATAATTGTCCGATTAATCGATTGTTGAAATAATCGTTAGTTGCAGCCCTACTTATCTTGTTAAATTTCAACTAAATGAACAGCGAGTTGCTCCAGTAGCCGCAAATCAATTTTTGAAATGCAGCTGATTTGACCATCAAAGTGCATTTATTAAGCAAACGTTAGACTGAGATACACCTGTGCTATAATTCTGAGCAACAAATAATTGTTTTTAAGTGTTAAACTTGTTAAAATTCTTGTTAAAGTCCTCCCGTGCACACTCCTATGTCCGCCATTTGGCAACCAATCGATTACTGGCACAACACCGACCCACATTTCCAGGTGGTCAGCTGTGGCACATAATAGATGTGACTTATACGGCAAAGTATCTTTTTAATGTTTTCTCCCAGTTTATTACACATTTTTGGACTGATACAGCTTAAACGACGTGTGTCGTGTATGGCGGCAAGTACGGTATGTATTTTTGGTATTTTAGAGTTTAAATGCACAAATTGTGTTGACTTTATATATAAACCTTATACTTACGACATAGATCCGTTCCTACGCGGCGGCGTAAACCGATTTTCGACGCAAGTCGGAATATACGTACATACTGCACGATATACATGTACAGTACTGTATTACCAAGCACTTAGCCTATCCTAACACAGTACCCTACATAATTATCAAAAAACACATACGTTTGGGAGCCATAATGAAGTGCAAAAAGAGTTAATGGCCTACTTGGATGTTGGTGACGCCGTACTCCTCGGTCCATCCTCCGTATCCCGTATTCCGTTTACGACGTAAAACCGCCGTCCACCTCGGTCCAGAGCGTTAACAGTACGTAACGTATTCCTCCGCCTCTGTATCCCTCCACCGCTGCACCGTGTACAGTACAATACTATATTCTTCCGCCGCAGCGGCCGCTGCGTAACTCGAAATAAGGCTGTTCATAGTAAATGGGAGATGCGTCCTAACCACAAAACGTCGTAACCAGAGGACTACCTGTACATTATTGTGGAGAATTTAATTTTTTGAAATGTTGACATATCAGAAGCCTCTGGTCTCATTCAGTGTGTTTACTTATTCATTCTTTGAAGAATATTGGCTGAGTGAAGGTTCGTGTTGAATGGTGGTGAGAAAGAAAAATCTTTACATTTATCATTTGAAACCATTTGGGTAGATTAAACAAAATCAGATTATAAGCTGCCAGGTCTGACAGATTGGCACATTTGATTTTGAAGTTTTTAAGTTTTAAATTTATCGTAATCGTCTTTTCAGATGAAGTAAGATGCACCTCATATGACTGGCTTCATGTTGTGCATTTCCTTAGATGTTTTAAAGATGCATCCGTGGAACAGAACTTTATTCAGAGACTCGTTCTCGTCCCGACTGCCGTTTATAGTCAAAAAGCTGAAATACAGAAAATCTCTTCAGGGTTCAGGATGTAGTTTTGACAAATGGACAAGTTTGTCATTTTTAGATGTTGGAGCTCAAATATTGGTGTGGTAGTAGCTGAGAGTCATACGTACTCTGTGTACACATCTTTGTTTGTCGTTGGGTTTTACATCATGTTTAGTTTTTGTGATCCTTTTTCTAAATGATTCCTTTGTGTTCTGATCAGTTTCCTCTGTGTCATCGTCGGCCATTTTGCCTCTCAGTTATCCTTCAGCTCTTGCCCCGCCCACTCTCATCTGCCCCCAGTTATCATCATCCCAGGTGTTTCCTATCCACTCATATGGTCCCTCAGTTTTCACCACATCCTCATACTAGCATCGTTCAGTGCTTCATGCATGTCTTCTTGAATTATTTCTTGTAACGTTCTGTTGCCACGTCAGCCTTTTTGTTTTGTTTGATAAACAAACTTTTTCTGTCTGCACTCCTGGGTCCCACCTCCACAAACCATGACACACAACTAAAACTGTTGAATGCAAGGCAGCGGTTAAAAAGAACAGTCACGTTGCATTTTTCTTTCATAAATTAAGAGAAAAGTGTTCTGACAACTTGTCCAACGTTAGCAGAGATCCTTTAGATTCGACCCCACGCGGTGTCAGTTTCAAATGTTTTGTGACTTTTATTCGTGACTTTTGCTCCACCCTGGGAGTAAAATGTCACAACCGGGTGTCAGCTTTTTGGAAACAAGTTTTAAGAGTTTTTCTTTTGTTTTCTGCAGTGAAACGTTTGGGGTCCTGTTATTGTTGCTGCTGTTGGCGTTTGCGGCGGCGTGCGCCTCAGAAAAAGCAGCATTCATCAAAGAGAAGCTCGAGTCTGACGCTGAGCTCCAGCAGTTTTACTGCCTGGAGGGAAAAGTCACTTCAGTTTAAACAAGTTTTACACTTTCAAGCATTTATGAAAGTTTACAGCAGTCATGTGCTGCATGCAGGCGGCTTAAAGAGTTTTAAATAGAAATAAATAAATAAAAACAGTCAAACGATGTCACTAATGCATGTCAGACAAAATTAAACATTTTCTTCTGTTTTATTAGCACGTTTGTGAGCAAATTTGAGATTTTTTTAATACATATTATATCACTTACTTCCTAACACTTATTTATATGGGGCCCTAAGGTGCAAAGGGACAACATTTGGAAAAACTGAGAATCTTCACCATCATTTTGAAAAAACTGAGTACCGGTACTGTATATTTATCTCTGAAAAACAAAACATTTGTTCAGATTTTAAAAAAGTGTATTTGTTAAAAAAAGCAACTATGACAATCATAATACTGTATAGTGCTAAATACTTCATGTATGCCAATACTGACGTTAGGTTGTCCAAAAATTTAATTGTGTTCAGTGGTTTAGTAAACTGCAATAAAACTAGATCTTTGTGTTTCGACTTTTTTTAAACTCCTTTTCGCCCGTCAGTTAAACAAAATGAGTTATTCTAAAAAAAGTTAAGTCAGGTCCTCTGGACGGGTTCAAAAAACAAACAAAAATCAAAGAAACAGTTAGTCATTCATCCGAAAGACTTCTTCAGTCTGAGCAGCTGTATTAAACTCTTAATACAGACGTAAATTTTAGATTGTTCTACCTGGATTACTGAGCATGTATCAGAATAAAACAAGTTGTGCAGCAGTGAGGGGTGTTTGTCCTCCAATCAGAACAGCGTTCAGGTTTGACATGCTTTACTTCCTATGTTGTCTACTTTGGATTTATTTGATATTTATTTTTATAACCCTTTTGAGAATCTGTGCACCTGCTGCATTGAAACGGATGTCAGAATTAAGAAAATAAGATCTCAAATGAAGAGTCGAGCTTAAATATCCTACGATATAACGCACAAAGTGATAAATAGTCCCTCGCTACTACGCGGTTCGACTTTACATTAGCATTACTCACCTGATTGGGACGGTACGAAATGAAAAGTTAACGGAAAATATATATAAACAGGTAGTCCTCAACTTACGACGTAGATCCGTTCCTACGCGGCGGCGTAAACCGATTTTCACCGCAAGTCAAAATATACGTATACTGCACCATATACAAGTACAGTACTGCATTACCAAGCACTTAGCCTATCTTAACACAGTACCCTACATAATTATCAAAAAACACGTACGTTTGGGAGCCATAATGAAGGGAAAAAAAGAGTTATGGCTTACTGGGATGCTGGTGACGCAGTATTCCTCCGTCCATCGGCCGTATTCTCTATTACGTTTATGGTCTAAAACCGCTGTCCAGCTCGGTCCATCTGCCGTATCCCGTTCCGTTTAAGACGTAAAACCGCGTTCAAAGTACAGTTTTGTTTTGTTTTTTGAATGTCCAGAGGACAAGACTTAGCTTTTTTAGAGAGTACAGTGCAGTATTCCTCCGCAACTACGTTGACGACGTAAAACAGGAAACTGCGTAACTCGGCTTTTCAATTTTTTATTTTATTTTTTATGAGAGATGCGCTGTAACCACGAAATGTCGTAACTCGAGACCATCGTAACTCGAGGACTACCTGTACTTCAGACGGGAGCTGCCAAAAGAGAGCACATTACACCAGTCTTGGCCTCCCTTCACTGGCTACCGGTTCATCTTCGAATCCAATTCAAAATTCTCATGTATGTCTACAAATCGCTGAACAGTCTCGCCCCCGCCTATCTCTCGGATCTGATACACCCATATGTCCCTCCACGTGCTTTGAGGTCAGAGGATCAGGTACTCTTAATAGTTCCAGAAACTCGCCTTAAGCGCAGGGGTGACAGGGCGTTCTCTGTAGCAGGCCCAAGACTCTGGAACGAGTTACCGCTGCTCATCAAACAGGCCCCCTCCCTCTCGGTTTTCAAATCCCGGTTAAAAACTCACTACTACTCCATCGCTTTCAATGCCAGCTGATTTGTATTGGATCGTTTGATTTATGATCTGCAATGTTTTTATGTTTTTCGTGTTGTACTTCATTGTCTGTGTTGCCTGTTGCGTGTTTGTTTGTCCAGCACTTTGGTGTGGACTTGTTCCTGTTTAAAGTGCTTTATAAATAAAATGGTATGGTATGGTATGGTATTTTGTAATTTTCTTTCAATAAGCCTATATTGTACGGCCAGTCATAACAACTCCACTACCCAGAAGCCAACAGTGCTTTCAGCCGCTGAGTTCTGCTGAAATGGACGGAAAGTTCTGATCCGAACCAGACTAAAGCGACTTCGGTGCTCAGTGGATGCAGAGAGCTGTACAGAACCGACCGGGAATTGAACCACGACTACTTCCAGCCTCATCTGTCAATCTGAGCGCTTCTTGCTGGCTCATGAAGCCTCTCGAGCGAGGCATTGCTTGGAGGTCCGGTGTCTTCTCCGGAGCTCAACCGGACTTTTTTCATCTGGATTCTTCTGGATTATTTGGACTCGATCGGGACCATTATGTGGTTTTGTGCTGGCTCTCCGAAGGTCCGGCCCTCTCTAAAAGCATCTGGTGCTCAACGGCTGCAGAGAACCGATCAGAACTGGACCAGAACCGGACCAAGGCTGGTGAGTCCCCACATAAAATGTTGCAGTAGCTACTGTACAGTACATAAACGTATGTTGTTAAAATGACGTAGTTTTAAGAGTTAGAACATTGCAAGAGTGTGGGAAGAATTTATAAAGCCTAAAATATATATAAATACTATAACGTTTCTACTTCGTGATTTTTCACCATAAGGGGTGGAGATGTAACTTAACCCACATCATAATCGAGGGACTACTGTAAAGCATTTTAAAAGCTGTATTTGTGTTCACTATCAGATGTTTAGGCTGCCACTTTGTTGCAATTCTGATGAAATGTCAACAGTTTATAAGCATAAGGAGCCAAGATGGTGTAGTGGCAGGGCTTTTGACTTGGGACCCGAAGGACGCGGCCACTACACACCTTGGGGTGTCTATGAGTGCACATCTAATTCTCCAGCTCCCCGAGCGCTTTCTATGGCTGCTCACTGCACCACCTGGTAGGTGGTTGGGTTAAATGCAGAGACGAATTTCGTCTGTGTATGGGAAACATACGCAGATGACAGGAAAATACATTATTATTATTATTATTATAAGGTTAATACTTAATGTTTTTTTTACAACCTTCCATTGATTTAGGCACATTTTTAACCTTTTCATTGTGGGGCCAAGATGGTGTAGTGGCAGGAGAACCGACTTGGGACCCGAAGGACCCAGGTTCGAACCCCAGTCACGGTATAACTTGTGGTGTGTTTGAGCAGCACACCTTTCATTCAACCTTTATTTATACAGGCTAGCCTCGTTGAGTCACGGGGACTCATTTACAAGAGGGACCTGTCTCACTCACACCAAACAACCATCCACTCTCACACTCACACCTAGGGTCAATTTAGAGTCACCAATCAGCCTAACAAGCATGTTTTTTGGTCTGTGGGAGGAAACCGGAGTACCCGGAGGAAACCCACGCATGCACGGGGAGAACATGCAAACTCCACCCAGAAAGACCCCGGACCGGGATTTGAACCGGCAACCTTCTCGCTGAGAGGCAGCAGCTCTACCAGTTGTGCCACCGTGCTGCCACCTCATCCCAACTGCTCCCCGGCGCGCTTTCTATAGCTGCCCACTGCCCCACCTGGTGGTGATTGGGTTAAATGCAGAGTCAAATTTCGTCTTGTATGGAAACATACACAGATGACAAAAATGTGACATTATTATTATCAACTACTCCAAAAACAGAACAAGGAACCCACAAGCTGTCACTGCATCAAGTCAAAGAGACGTCGGCTGCTTTTCCTCGTTAGAAAAGTGTGAGTTTAACATCCAGACAATTTCCCACCAATAATTATTTATTGAAGCATTTAGACCTGGGAGGTGTACGTTTAATTATTTAGCCTGCGTGCACGACTCACTCTATAAATGTGACGTTTCATCACTGACTCTACGACATACTGGGACTATAAACTCCTAAACAACTCAAACTTGTATAACAGAACCATAAACGAGCTTCCATTTTCATTGAACCTTTTTCTCTCCAAGCTGATGAATGAGGCACAACGACTAATGTAATTAATGGAGTCTAAACAGAGCCGTAAGCAGTGATGCAGCGACTTAATCTGCTTTCTGTTGCAGGGTTAGATTGAATCTGTCAGCCTGCCCGAGTGCAAGAAAAGGCTATTGTTCAGGAGGGGGCCATGAGGGATGGGGACTGTCTTTTGTTTGCATACACCTGGGTTTGACGTGGGTTTGCAGCTTGAACAGGTCCACAGACACACAGCTTCAGTGACTGTGTGCAACATGGTAAAAATATGAACTGTACAAACAAACAATCTAAAAATAGCGCACATTTGATGCGCTCTGACTGAAAATAAACTGCACACGGAGGTCTTTGAGATGTTCAAATGTTCGGTTGTGAACTTTAACAAAAGCAAACTATTTACAGACTTCACTCCTCAGACGAGCAGGTAGAAGCAGACAAACCAAAGCAGATCGTGAATTCAGGCCTGGATGCAGCCACACTCCAAGAAAACACACTATAACATAACCATTAGGGGTGTAACGGTACGCTAAAATCACATTTCGGTTCTGTTCAGTTTCAAAGGAGGGTTCGGTTCGGTTAATTTTCGGTACAAAAAAAAAGACAAAATAAAGACTTACAAAATGTTTATTTTGAAAATATGCCAAGTAAACAATACGTTTGTATAAAAATAAATAAAAGCGACCCATTTGGATGATATTTTAAATAAACAGCACTCTTTACAATAAATAAACTATACTAACAATAATAAAAATCTTAATAAATACAATAACAGTCAGAACCAGAACAATAAGCAGCAACAGACTGTTTACAATCTAACTAATCAAGTTTTAAGTTTTTGTCCAAAAAGACCAACTTGTCCACATTTTCTGCTAAAAGCACAGATCTAGTTGCAGTGAATATCTCCAGTGGTGGAGAAAATCATCTCAATAACAACAGTAGCAGCAGTGTGGCTGTATTTGTCCTCATTACTCACAACAACCTCTTCTTGGACCTGCTCCCCCAGGTGGGACAGGTCCCTGGAAAAGTTCAGAGTTCAGTCATCACAGACTTCTTAGCTGCAGGTGATCTGGTGGATTTCCCTGAAGAGGAAGAAGACAGCTGCTATCTCTGTCCCAGACTGGAAATAAAACACAAAGAGGTAAAAAAAAAAAAGTTAATAAGATTATAATTTTAAATTAAAAAGGTTAATTAGATAATAATAATAATAATAATAATAATAATAATAATAATAATAATAATAATAATAATAATAATAATAAAAGAACAATACCTCTTCTTGAACGGTTATGAGGTGGTCGGGCATCATCATCATCATCAGGGCAGGGTTTTATTCTGGTCCAGGGCTTGTTGACAATATCAGTTTGAGCTTTTTCATAAAGTGCTGCACTTTTTGCCTGAAGTGTTGATGTGATGGATGTCATAGCGGGGCTCAAGAACTTTAAAGTCAGCGCATCAACAACAGAATTCAGACGTAGATCCAGATCTTTAAAAACTCCTACAGATTGTGTTATTGCTCTGGACCAATCTGAATCACCTGAAGATTGTTTAAATGCTGCTGCTGTTAACGGTGTTTGCAACAAGCTGCTTTTCTTGCTTGTAGAACACGTTCATGTTCAGATGATGTTGTTTCAAGCGCGTTAACAAGTCAGACGTGTTGCTGCTAAAGATCCAGTCTACGTGAAACAACGTCCACACACAGCTTTAGATTCGTGCTCGTCTTTTAATTTTAATTTAATTTTTTTTACATTTTCTGGGCACTAGTGGCCTTTATTGGAGAGGGAGAGGGCGAAACGGTGGAGAGGGGGGGGAGACACCACAGAAAGGAGCTCGTCGGGTCTGAGACGTGAACCCGCGACGCCTGTGGAGAGGCGAAAGCATCAAGCATATGTGCGCGCCCGCTTATCTCTCTGCGCCACAGCGACGGCACTCGTGCTCGTCTTTTAACAAGAAAGCCATAATGTTCCCAAACAGTAGACCGCAACGAGATGCTAGGCTGCTAAATGCTACGCGTGCTGCAAGATAATAGCGCCGTGCTGAAACATGCCAAAGAATTTTTGTTCCGCGGCGCATATTCTCCCGTTAATAATAATAATAATAATGTCCATTTTTGTCATCTGTGTATGTTTCCCATACATAGACGAAATTCGTCTCTGCATTTAACCCAACCACCACCAGGTGGTGCAGTGAGCAGCCATAGAAAGCGCCCGGGGAGCTGGAGAAATAGGTGTGCACTCATAGACACCCCAAGGTGTGTAGTGGCCGGGGTTCGAACCCGGGTCCTTCGGGTCCCAAGTCGGAAGCCCTGCCACTACACCATCTTGGCCCCTATAACATTTAATGAGTGAAAAAATAACCAAAACGGTACGCAGGTGGACCGAACCAAACGTGCCGTACCGAAACTGTTCGGTACACCCACGTGTACGGTTACACCCCTAATAACCATCACATGGAAGCAGCTTCTGCACGTTGATGCATTAACGTGTGAGAGCGCAGCATCAGAAGAAAACTGTTGTGTTAAACCATCAACTCACTCACATCTGCAGGCTTATAATCCATGCAACATTTGTCATGAATTGCTTTAGTTCTTTTCTCACAGGCCCACTCTAGACTAGCAGAACATTCAGTCAGATGAAGAAAATTAAGATAAATGTTAAAGTGGGACTCTGTGCAAAGGTTATGAACAAATAATGTGCCCGTTTTGGTTACATCTTCAGGATCCGGGTTGGGGACATCCACTTTAATTGATTAATCAATTTTTATGTATTTATTTATTCTTAATTAAAATAAAAATGCAGAAGCTTTTGGTAACAAGCTGACGTAAAAGCCTCAGATTCCCCTCACCAATCTTCCTCCCTTTCAATTCGTCTGGGCTGTTGTGTTCAGGAACCCGGAGGGCCAGCAGGTTAACGACTTCCCCAGCCACTGCGGGACAGATGTGTAGAACGAATAGTACCGTGGCTGATAAAGTCAGAAGGTGTGAGGATGAGGGGTACGAGTCCTCCTGTGGAGCCCAACGCTCTCCATTCATCAGCAAGGATAAGCCCAGACCAGATGGATTACACTCAAATATACAGTTTCTTTCTGTTTCTGCACGGCGAAGGTCCGATAAACGTGGCAGGACTGCGTGTACTCGTTAACACGCTGGAATTTCACACACACACGTGTGCAGATGTAGATAAACTGCTCCTGTCTGCACAAAGCCTCCAACGTTTATTTAACTCAGCTACACTTTACACAATGTCAGCTCCCCCGGTCGTCGACGTATAGAAACATTATCTCATCGAGGAAGCGCAACGTCTTATGTACACCGAGTGTCAACACCGCAGCTGCTGAACAGAAAATAACCAAACTGTCCCCCTGTAAACAAAAGCTGGTAAAATAACAGGAGAGAATGGGTTATCATCACCCAGCACACACACATACACACGCACGAGCAGCATTCATTACCGTGCTACATTAAAAGACAGCACAATAAAACATAAATGACTCTGCGCTCCAATAGCTTAATTGCTAATCTCTTCTTTCAGGACAGTGTTTATTTCATTTGCCATGTTTACACCAATGCTATCTCCCTGCTAATTAACTTGTTTGGATTGGATGTCTATAGCTGCACGCCAGAGAAAGGGGGAAGGATTCATGGACCACCATGAATCCTGCCCCAAAGAGAAACCAAGGAAGACAGTAAAGAGTTACGTAGTATAAATCCACTTTGTTGAAACTGGGAAGAGATCAAGAGACAGAAGAAGAGTTAAAAGAAACTGGAATGAGACTAAAGACACTGTTGCTATGCTTCTCCCAGGTGTGTCCAGGTATGCTGGGTGAAGACTTGGAACGGATGTTTGTATTGATAAAGAAGGAGTTTGAAAAAAATACAAATTTGGTTTAAATGAAATAAGTCGTTATTGAATGTTGATAAAAACCAATTTTATGATATTTAGTTTAAAAAAACTTTGGAATTTTCTTTTGAAATTGATGGTATTAAGATATGTAGAGTAAATTACAGGTCCCTCTTGTAAATGAGTCCCCGTGACTCAACGAGGCTAGCCTGTATAAATAAAGGTTGAATGAATGAATGAAAAATTAGGTTAAGTTTCTGGGTGTAATTATTGATGACAGACTATCATGGAAACAGCATATAAATGTTGTTAAAACTAAATTATCTAAGTCAATTGCAGTATTGTATGGAGTAAGGGTGATTAAATGATAATGCTTTGCACTTGCTTTATAATATGGCAGCACGGTGGCACAACTGGTAGAGCTGCTGCTTCTCAGTGAGCAGGTCCCCGGTTCAAATCCCAGTCCGGGGACCTTTCTGGGTGGAGTTTGCATGTTCTCTCCGTGCATGCGTGGGTTTTCTCCGGGTGCTCCGGTTTCCTCCCACAGTCCAAAAACATGCATGTTAGGCTGATTGGTAACTCTAAAAAATTGACCCTGGGTGTGAGTGAAACAGGTCCCTCTTTTAAATGAGTACCCGTGGCTCAACAAGGCTAGCCTGTATAAATAAAGGTTGAATGAATAAATGAAATACAATTATAGTTCCGCATTTAATTTATTGTGTAAATGTTTGGGGTACAGCTTGTAGGACAACAACTATGCCTATTTTTATTTTGCAAAAAAGAGCTATAAAAATTATAATGAGAAAATCTTATTGTCATCCTTCTGATACTCTATTTTGTCAATTGAAATCACTTAAGTTTTATGATTTGGTTGATTATAATATTCTTTTACTTATGTATAAGGCTCATACTTCCTCCCTACCATCTAACATTCAAACCTATTTTGTGAAAAGGATTATTTGCTATAATTTAAAGGGAATAGAAATGTTTGTTAAACCTCATTATAGAACCAGTTTAAAGGGTAGGTCTACTACGATAAGAGGAATTGATCTTTGGAATGGTCTAGAGGACAATGTAAAAAATGCAAAGTCCATACAAATATTTAAGAAAATGATTAAAACTATTTTGTTGAAGAGTTATATTTAATTTGATTCTAAGTTAACAAATTATAATAGGTATTTTGATGAGACTATATACTTTTGATGAGACTGTATGCTTTTGTATTACAATATGTATATTAATGTTTGAATTGATTGTTTAAAAAGGAGCAGATATGATGAGAAATGTTTTCTTCTTCTGCTTCCTTTCATTTTATGTTTTTTTTCTAGAAAATTGTCATTTTTTAATATGAAATTAATACAAATTATACAATACAATACAATGTTGATGTGCAAAACCTGCGCAGCAGTGGAGAGCACAACGTTCCCTAAAAGGTATTTCTTGTTTGTTTTTCTTTGATTCTTTTAGCGAGTCAAATCGGTTCTTCTCATCCTAAGCATTTCATCGTACCGTTAACCTTGTGTTAACCTTGCATATGACAAATAAACACAGCTTGAACTGCTTTCCTTCACGGGGGCTCAAACATCCATCCATCCATCCATCCATCCAATCTTCACTCGCTTCTTCCTTTTCAGGTCTTGGGTTTCACTGGTGCTCGTATCCAGCAGTCACTGTGCGAGAGGCGGGGGACACCTGGACAGGTCTCCCGTCCCGTCTATCACAGGGACACAGAGACAAACGAGACAAACAACCATTCACTCTCTCACTCACACCTAGGGACAATTTAGAGTCACCAATCAGTCTAACATGCATGTTTTTGGTCTGTGGGAGGAAACTGGAGTAAACCGGAGAAAATCCACGCATGCACGGAGAGGGACCTCAAACAGGAATCATTTTAATTGTTAGTTGTGTCCACTAAGTGGAAATCTAAAAAAAAGGGGGGAATGGGAGTGACAATTCCTCACGTGGTCTAATTTAAAGTTTATACAGTAAATTACAAATTTGTAAGACTGTGCTTGATGTTTTTTGTTCGGAGGATTGTCCTTAACCTTTTATTTTACATCACTTTTGTCAGAAATAAAATATAATATTTAGAAAAACCTTCACTGTGAATGCAGAGCACTGAAAGAGTTTTGTAGTTAAAACAGAGTTGTTAAAGCTAAAATGTGCAGAACACTAAAGCAGCTAAATGTTAGCCATTGTTTCGATAGGATCATGATGTTGTTTTCATGACGGGTGTTTTCACATTTTAAAAATGTCTTTAGAACAAAATAAAAATAAATATAACGCTCCAAATGTGCAAATAGCCTTACAGAAATGGTCTTTATGTGCAGAATGTTTACTTAAATTGACAACCTAATACAATAAGTGTTTATTTACTGCAATAAAAAGGATCTTTGACATTTTAAAAAGGTAATAAAATGTTGCAGTAAACCTGTCAGCTGGGTTTTTATTACAATACGCACATTTTTACACCAGTAGGGGGTCACCGTCTGCAAACGGCTTAGCTGTGTTCACCCTGTCATCACAGAAAATTATGCAAAATTTAAAAAAAGGTGACACTTTAACACTCAGAACGTTTTATATTTTTAGCATCTTTTAGGTGTTTCAGGTGCCTCAACAGCCGAGCTCTGAGACATCTAGGAACCTTTACAGGCTTCTAATTTATTTAAACCTGGTTCTTTGTTTACGATCTGTCACTTGGTTTTTCCTGTTGTCAGTCTGTTTGGTGGAACGTGACATTGTGAGCTGCTTCATCTTCACAGCTTGAGTTTATGAAGGAAAGGGGAAACGTTTGACAGAAACTGTGTGAATTTAAGAATAATTGGTCAAAACCACCTGGGCTCAGTCTTCTGCTCGAGGAAACAAAGGGGAAATGGCAAAGAAGGTGAAAGCGAAGAGATTTAAGGTAAAATATATACTGTATATATATTTAAAAAAAATCCACAAAGTGTACGTGCTTCTCAACCTGTGTTGAATCTAAAAGGTGCACAAAGAAGCTCAGTGATGCAGAAGCAACAAAGACCGCAATAAGAAAAGCGGAGGCTACGATTAGAGCGAGAAAAGAGCCAGCTCTGAACTATTGAACGCCGTATCTGGCTCTGCACCCAGCCATCTGTACGCGAGGCCCTGAACCCATTTAAATTCACAACGATTGCACTGTTTCTCAAATCCTTCAGAGCTGAATGCTTTTGCACCCGGGCGAACAGTCGGAGCACTGCGGCTGCAGAAACACCGAGGGCAGATCTGTTTGTCTGCTTAGAAAGGCAGCTTTCTGTACCTGGACAGAGGCTCTCGCGGGGTTAAAGTCGGACTCTGTTTGCATGAATCAACACTGGATGACTCAACAGTATTGGCAGTTCTATTAATGTCACCCACATTAATGCACAGGGATGAACACGCGTCTCCACTTAAGTGTCAAAGTGAGTTAGCAGGCCAGAACAAAAGCAAACAAGCTATAAGACCTAATATTCTTTTAAATATTACACATCTTCACTGCCTTTAGCAGTGTTTTGAACTAAAACCATTTAGTGACAAAAAGCAACAAAGGGACATATTGGTCAAACTTTGTAAAGATGTTATGCAAGATCTTCCAAAATTTGTTTGCTATCAAATAATCTGTTGGAGATGATTCTCAGCTACTACCACATCAACGTTCAGCGCAATATTTTGAAACTCACCGAGTTAAAGCCGATTTTGATTGACTGTGATGGCCATCTTAAATTGGGACCACTACAAAAGTCTATCCACTGCACATATGAGTTTAATTGAAATGAATAGATATTTTGCTAACAATGGTCTGCAACTTGTGGCTACATCAGAGTCTTTGAAGCTTTGACCAAAACAAACATAAGATTCAATTAAATTTTTATTTTTACACACAACAGAAAGAGCAAGTTTTCGCAGGTCCTTTGTTGTAATTTTTTTTAAACATGTGAACAATACAAATACAAGGAAATAATTATATTAAATTTAGCTACTTAATTTATCCAACTTCCATCTTAAAAGTGAGACGTTTCTCAAAAAAATCAATCAGAAACTCTGGAATATTTTTAGAACAAGTTCCATACAGTGGTTCAATTTTATAACAAGACTTAGACATAAACAAATAAAAACAAATAAAGTTTAAGTTAAATAATAGCATTAAGTTACAAATATAAAACAAAGTCTAATATTTTCTGCACGCTTTAAATGTATGCTTTATTACTTTAAAGCTGCACTATGTAACTTTGTAGTGCAGTCTGTAACTTTTCTAACAATATATTTTTAACATATTTCTTCACTCTGTCACTATCTACTGACAGACTGATGTTAGACAAAGTAATCTCTGAAAAAAACTATAGTCCCCTTGCTTCTCTATCAGCATTTATAAAAACACTAAAAACACAGAGTGACCCGCCGTTAACCAGCCAATAAAAACAGAGTTTGTAACCAGCCAATAAAAACAGAGCTTGAATTTGAATTTCAGCAGAGCAAGGGGGAGCAGAGCCATATATGGCTCTGAGGGGGAGGGATCAGAATGCTTTGCCTGTTGAAAATATTTCTAAGTTCTGTGCTCTACAGAAAGTTACACATAGCACCTTTAAAGTGGTTTACTTAATTTTTCTACATATTGAAGGAAGACTCACATAGGCCTGCACATGCACAGTTCAGTGTTTTAATTTGATCATAATCAGTAGAAACTAATAATTTTTCCTTGTTTAGATGAATATGGTAAATAAATACCAATAAATATTGAAATTCATTATATAGTTTCAGTTTTATATCACCCCAATGGCCAGAAAAGACCCCAACTGAAATGGCCCATGGGCCATCAGTTGATAATCACTATTGTAGCAGGTTTTTGTGACAATTTTTATTCAATGTGCAAAATAATTGATTTAAAAGGTTGCAGACCCTTGATATAGACAAACACAGATTTTAAAAAAAAAATGCTTTTCACTTACAGCACTGGACAGTAATGAAGTTTCCTGCATACATTCAATAGAAGTCAAATAATCAGGCAACAAGAGCTCATAAACCCGTGTGCTCCTGGTACCGGTCCAAAAGCCTGGATGAAAAACGAGGGTTGCATCAGGGAAGGAACCTGGTGGAAAGCCTTTGCAGCAATCAGCAAAATCATATCTTTGAATTTCAGAGTGGCTTCCTGTCAGTCACATGACGTGATCCCAGACAGACGGACTAAAAACTTTGTTTAGAATGGTGTATTAACAATAAACCAGGGATGCAGGACACTATCGGCATGCATCGGCCGATATTAACGTTAGATTTCAAGATTTCAATATGGGACATCAGCCATTCCATCAAAATAACTCGCTGATATAAAAGGTGCTATTTTTGCCTGTAGCGACAGCACAACGTGATGACGTCACGTACATCTACCCGACCTCAAGGCAGAGAGAAATTTTCAAAATGTTGGCGGTGTGGACGTTTTATTTTTCGTTGGTGAGGATGTCGGATTCCAAAGACTTATGGACTACGTTA
>JBBPBX010012401.1:0-15886 GCA_038048925.1 Garcialebias charrua
TATATATATATACATATATATATGTACCGGTATATATAAAATGTGTGTTAGATAATCAAATGACACAGACAGCAAAAAAGAGCAGGAAAAAATAACATTAAAGGCTGAGATTTGGCAATTAATTTGTAGTTTCTCAATGCTCCTTAAGATTAGAGGTAGTAACAAAGCTTTGTGGGGAGATGGATCTTCTTCTGTTAACTCTGCTTTCTGGTGGTCTTTTCATCAGACAAAGAAGTAATAAAAAAAATGCATAAAATAAAAATATTTTTTTGTGTGAGATTGTTCTGTTCATAATTTATTCTTGACATTTTTAAGAATAAAAATACATTGCAAGCTTTGCACAATTTTTTTTCCACGTTTCAAAATGCTCAGCTTGATGGGGACAATCTTTGACATTTGGATTTTGTATGTTTTTCTTTTAACATTTTTATTATGATTTAACTTTATTTTAAAAACAACAAAAATAAATTGGGATGTGCTCAGTTGCATCAGAAACCTTGTTCTCTGAAAACTACTTTAGCATATTTGTTTGTTTTGTGTCATCTTGTGCTCCTTTTAGCGACTGCTTTGCTATGGAATAGCTACATTTAGTTTTTGGCTATTGTTCTGTTAATTTTAACTTTCACCTACAGTTTAGCTATTTTTAGCTTTTAAGCACAATACCAAAATTAGCTGTTGGTTTACCAACTGTAAATTTTTGCTTTTTTTAATTTAAACTTTTGTTTATGGTTTTGCTACATTTAGTTTGTAGCTACTATTATGCTAAGTGGTACTTTTAGCTGGGGCGGCCGTGGTGTAGCGGTAATGGCAGTCATTCCCCGATCGGAAGGTTGGAGGTTCGAATCCCGGTTCCCCACACCATGTGTCGTTGTGTCCCTGGGCAAGACACTTAACCCCGAGTTGCTCCCAGTAGGACTGGAAGGCGCCTTGCATGGCAGTCGCCGCTACCGGTGTATGAATGTGTGTATGAATGGGTGGATGGCTGGTATTGTAAAGCGCTTTGGGGTCCCTCACAGGGGGCTGGAAAGCGCTATATAAAATAAGCTCCATTTACCATTTTAGCTTTAGCAAAAAAATGCTCTTGTTTTGCTAATTTTAGCTTTTATTAATGTTTTAGTACCTATAAGAACTCTTTTGCTAGATTTTGAAATGCAGTACTTATTTAACAAATTTTGCTTTGTACAAACTGTGCTGACTTTAGCTTTTACCTACCATACCATACCATTTTATTTATAAAGCACTTTCAACAGGAACAAGTCCACACCAAAGTGCTGAACAAACAAACATGCAACAGGCAACACAGACAATGAAGTACAACACGAAAAACATAAAAACATTGCAGATCATAAATAAAACGATCAAATATAAATCAGCTGGCATTGAAAGCAATGGAGTAGTAGTGAGTTTTTAACCGGGATTTGAAAACTGAGAGGGAGGGGGCCTGTTTGATGAGCAGCGGTAACTCGTTCCAGAGTCTTGGGCCTGCTACAGAGAACGCCCTGTCACCTCTGCGCTTAAGGCGAGTTTCTGGAACTATTAAGAGTACCCGATCCTCTGACCTCAAAGCACGTGGAGGGACATATGGGTGTATCAGATCCGAGAGATAGGCGGGGGCGAGACTGTTCAGCGATTTGTAGACATACATGAGAATTTTGAATTGGATTCGAAGATGAACCGGTAGCCAGTGCAGGGAGGCCAAGACTGGTGTAATGTGCTCTCTTTTGCGTGTGCTGGTTAAAAATCGGGCAGCTGCGTTCTGAACCAGTTGTAATCGTGCAATGGTGGCTTGACTGACGCCAAGCAGAAGTGAATTGCAGTAATCAAGCCTAGATGTAATGAATGCGTGAATCACTGTCTCCAGGTTGTTTTTTGATAATATGGGCTTCAGCTTAGACAGACGCCTCAGCTGGAAAAAACAGGATTTGACAATCATGTTTACATGACTGTTGAGTTTCATGGAAGGATCCATTATCACTCCCAGATTTGTGACTTTTTGTTTTTCGGACAGGGGTAGAGCAGAAAGGTCAATGCAGTGGTTTGAGGTTGTGTCATTGGGAAGGAACAATATGGCTTCAGACTTCTTATCGTTGAAGCTTAAGAAATTTAAAGCCATCCAGTCCCTGATGTCAGCCAGGCAGTCGAGCAGAGGTTGAATAGAGCCTGTACCATTTTGTCTTAGGGGGAAGTAAATTTGACAGTCATCAGCGTAGAAGTGGAAGGGTATATTGTGTTTCCGGAAAATAGCACCGAGTGGCAGCAGGTATAAGGAGAACAAGAGAGGACCCAGGATGGACCCCTGCGGAACCCCCCATTTAAGAGCCGCCACTGCAGAAGTAAAATCATTGATGGACACACAAAAAGACCTGTCAGAGAGGTAGGATCTGAACCAGTTTAGGGCTGATCCTGAGATGCCCACCCACTGCTCCAACCTAGCAATGAGGATCTCATGGTCGATGGTGTCGAAAGCGGATGTGAGGTCCAATAGGACAAGCAGCACAGAGTCACCAGTATCTGTGGATAGGAAGATGTCGTTAAAAACCTTCAGTAGGGCAGTCTCAGTGCTGTGGAGATTTGAAGCCAGACTGGAATAGCTCGGGGATAGCGTGATCCTCCAGGAAGCACTTTAGTTGGGACTCAACTATTTTCTCTAGAAGTTTAGATACAAATGGGAGTCTGGAGAAAAGGCCTATTGCATAGTGAAATTTAGTTTTTAACTTCTGTTCTTCTAATTTCAGCTTTTTGTTAGTTTTCCAATTTTTTTCTTTTGGCTTCTGTTTTGCTAATTTTAGCTTTTATAAAGGGTTTTAGTACATATAGCTTTTAAAAAACTTTTTTCTACCATGTTTTAATACAAATTTTAGCTA
This sequence comes from Garcialebias charrua, assembly GCA_038048925.1. Classification (NCBI taxonomy): domain Eukaryota; kingdom Metazoa; phylum Chordata; class Actinopteri; order Cyprinodontiformes; family Rivulidae; genus Garcialebias; species Garcialebias charrua. Next base: position 2,865 of record JBBPBX010012401.1, read on the forward strand.
CTTTTTGTTTTGAGCTACAGTTTAGCTAATTTTAGCTTAGAACTGCTGTTTTACAAAGTTTAGCTTTTGGTTTAAATTGAGGTAATTTGAGTTTTTAGATCCTCGTTTGTTGATTTTATGTAGCTTATCGTCTTGTTTAACTTTAATCTTTCAGTTAAGAATTTATTTTTATTTTCAGAAAAGTCCTTGAGCACTCAGCGGTCAAACTACATTTATTGCAGGAAATGCGGTTTCTCGACTTGGTTTTTGCAGAGCTCTTGGTTTTAGCAGAGCTCGAGAAGGAAAACGAACAACCGACAGCCAGAGAGTGAAAAGATGTTTCCCTCAGAATTTTATTTTCCCCCTGAGGACCCGCGAGCTCATCTTCACAGCCGATCTGCATGAATTCCACACTCTGTGAATGACATCATGCAAAGATTCCTCAACATGTTGCATCCAGCATGCGTGCGCTCGCAGACTGTGATTGATTATTTTCTCAGGGCCTGAGAGAAGACCAGGACACATCAGGGCTTGTTGCTAATTGAAATATTATGTGTTATTTCAGCAACAAGCTCTGGGTGATGAAGATTTGATGCAGTTAACTGATGCAACATGTGGAAGCAGATGAACTCCGGGGATATTTGTGACCCCATTCTATATTGAGTTATTAGTATCTTCTATTGCTCAATCTTAAAAGCTTCAAAATGTTACATAGTTTGCTGACATTTGGTGATTTATCACCTGGCCTGGTCACAGGTTTTGTTGACAAGGCAACTGGCTTGAAAACTATTTCTTATTCATCTGGAGTGAGGTCAACAGGAATTCAAGTTCTATATTTAAAAAAGGGAATCCCAATGTTCATGTTACCGCAGTAGCACTTAGAAGGTCTTGTGGGGAAATATCAGCAACTGTTTGGGTTTAAAACAACGTTTTGAACCTTTCCTGACACATTCTTAAAAGTGTAATTTTTTTCATGTTTTTACATTGTTAGGATCATTTCAAATGATCGGATAAACTTCCTGTCACTTTACTACACTTGAGAAATCCTGCAGGGAAACACTCATTGAAGTCCATTATAAATGACTGCTTCACTAAAGGTTTTTAAGGACGTTGTTGAAGCATCAGATGCTAAATCTTTTAATGCTGTGGACCATGACATCTTATGCCATAAGCTCTCAGATGCTGGTTTCTTAGATCGGTTGGTTTTCTAAATATCTCTCAGGCCAAAATCAACGTGTTCAACGCGCGCTCTCAGGCCATCTTTACCTACAGCGTTCCCTCAGTGCAGACTGAACTCAGCAAAAAGGCTTTTTCCTACTCTGCTCCTGTTTCCTGGAACACCTTGCAACAGGAACTGAAGTTTTCCACCTTCATTTCTTTAAGGGGTTTTAAACATTTGATAACGTCAATAGAAAAATCTAAGCAAATATGTTCTTGTTTTTAGTAATTTAGTGTTTTACCTTGTTTTACATGGCACCGTGATTTGATTTTGTTTTATAACACTACTTTTTTTTTTTTTTACTTTATTTGCATTGCATGGCTTTTTATTCTTGTGTGTACCTTATCTGTGGTTTGTTTAAAACAGGTCTCTCTTGTAAATGAGTCCTCGTGACTCAATGAGACTAACCTGTATAAATAAAGGTTGAAAAAACAAATGAATTTCTGACTCCATATTAATGCTATAATAAAATAATGTAATGCTTTCAGGTTTTTTTTACATCTATCCACTTTAGATTTTTATATTAGCTTACTAGGTGGTGCATATATTTTACATTTAAAGGACACTTATGTCACCTCATAATTTTAATGGCACAGAACATTTTCAGAACAAATATGACTTGATTTGAGTTTTTGCTTGATTTTTTTTATACAGTGCGCTACAGTCATGTCATCTGCATGAATATCTGCTAGTTTGCCCTGAAAAAACATCTATCCACTTTAGATTTTTATATTAGCTTACTAGGTGGTGCATATATTTTACATTTAAAGGACACTTATGTCACCTCATAATTTTAATGGCACAGAACATTTTCAGAACAAATATGACTTGATTTGAGTTTTTGCTTGATTTTTTTTATACAGTGCGCTACAGTCATGTCATCTGCATGAATATCTGCTAGTTTGCCCTGAAAAAACATCTTCTTTGCTGCTGCCTGGACTCTCATCTCATCCAACCATGCTGCTTTAGCAAAAACACACTTGTGTTTTGCACGAGTAAACATTTGGTACAAACAGTAGATCCACACACATGCAAGCAAGGAATCATTCATATGCCTGGCTGACTGGTGCAGGCTTGACCGAAAACAGGACTTCCTTGTTAGCTACTAAATGTGGTGGGGTTGGGTGAGGTGAGGTGTGGTAATATTTGAGTGGATACTATTCAGTGCATCAGTAGTCAGAAGCAAAACGCCTGAAAACTGTAGTTGTGTAAAATTAAAGACACTTGGGTAGCTAATATTTTAATATAATTTCAAAGTTTGGCATTTTTATTTTAGGACAAGACAGCTTTAAAAGATTAAAGTGGGAAAACTTTTAATTTTTCACTCCAGGAACAGGTATTATAATGTTAAGAACCTTTAGAGGGTTTAATGTTTATTAGGGAGAACATTTGCTATTTTGTTAGTTGGATCACTATATGGCGCCTTTTAATTTTTTTAATTTTTATACAAATTTCAATTATGGCTAAATGAATGATTCAATATTTGCAGTGTTCATTCTGACGTATTTTGCCAAAACAGCTCAACACACTGGTTTTCACGAACAGAACTGTTTGGACCTTAAAAGCCGAGGGAAAAAATACTTTAAACTGAACATTAATGGATATTTTCTCAAAAAAGTTAATGCTCAATAATCCAGGTACCAAATCCAATAATTCTCAGTCGGGTCATCTGGACAGTTTCTTTTTTATAGAAACGTTTCACCCTCCATCCAGAGGGCATCATCAGTCAGAGGATTTCAACTCCTCTGACTGATGAGGCCCTCTGGATGGAGGGTGAAACGTTTCTATAAAAAAGAAACTGTCCAGATGACCCGACTGAGAATTATTGGATATTTTCTCAAAGTTTTGACATCCATCCATTCCATTATCTTTTATTCCTATCCGGGTCACAGAGATTTTTGATGCCCATGTTCCGGTAGTCATTGTACGAGACAGAGGGCACCGGGACATATTTCGCTTAAATGTTTTTAAAAACTGCATTTTGTGAGAAAGTTGTAGTTTGAAGTGTATTTCCTATTTTAAATTATGGCTTTGTTTTGTTCACTTTAAACAAAGTTGGACCCTACTGAAACAACTGTGCATTTTTCCTTTCATACCACTTGCAGTTCATTAGTAATCAGCACACCTGTTGTCAATCAGTAATCACCACTCCCGTTCACTCCCATTTGGTTTCGTCTGCTGGTTGTCACGTCCTCCTGCTTGTTTCCGGCGGCTCGTGGTCCTGGCTCGTGTAACGGTCGTTGGGTGATATACATTCCTTGCTAGTTTCATTAAATGTCGGGGTTTGTTCTTCATCCACCTGCATCTTTCTTCCCTGCAGTTGGGTCCAGTTTACACTCATCCTCCACCAAATGGGACGAAGTTCACATTTTGGTTTGCTTCCACTGTGCAAAAGTTGTTTTACTGCAGCTTCAAAACAGAAAACACAAACCTCCTTTTTCCTCCTCCAAACACTTGACCACAATCAACCTCAGTCCTCCTCCAGGCTGTGGTTTGACAGAGTGAAACATGGACAAAAGGCAAAGTTAGTGGCGTGGAGGGGAGGACATCAGTTTGTGCTTTAGTGGAAGATATGTGAGATGATAAACTACCATTAAAAGGTCAGCTGGACTTTCTTTTCCACTTTGGACCTTTATTTTCTGTCACATAAATCACTCTCTTAGTGGCCCCAATCAGCTCTTTTGTTGCTAATTTCCAAACCTGAGTGCATTTTAGATTTGTAGCGACTTGTCTTTTTTTTAGCGCTGCTATTACAAAGTTATGCTCCAATTTACTGCAATGTTTCTTAACTCTCATTTAATAGGAGTATACATTTTTAATTCAACCAACGAGCTCATGTGGAACTTATTTCATGCATTGTGCAAGAACTGAATATGTAAAGAGATGGTATTTGGTGCTTGCGCTCTTACTGGAGCACAACAGGCTGAGCTGATACTATCCAAGACGACATTCGGGTCAGCCCAAAGAGCAAATCTGAGTTTAATTAAAGGAATGTTTGACAAATCTGCACTGAGGCTTTCTGACAACACAACGGAACCGAGAACTCTTTTACATTTTAAAACACAAACTAGAGAAATTGCATTTCCTGTGAAAATGCAGTGTGAATGCATATTGCAGACGACCCTGCTGAAAAACAGCTGAAATTAACCAAAAACATGCTGAAATGCAGCTGAAATGCAAAGAACACCATAAGAACAAGCCTAATTTAGCAGAAGAAAGCAGAAAGAACACATATCTGCTGAAATAGGTTTAAATAAGCAGAAATTAGCAGTACGGTAATTAGGAAATTACCAGTACTGTATAGCTAAAAAAAAAAAAGAAAAAAAGGAAGAAGCTGAAATTAGCAACAACAAAAAGGTTGACAAATAGCTGAAAAGGCAGAAAGAAGCTTAAAATACCAGAAGGAAGCAGAAAGAGTTGAAATGAGCTCCAAAAATGTGAAATTAGCTGAAAAGATCAAATTTGCATTAAAAGAGCTAAATAGTAGCTACAATATCAGAAATAGCTGAAACTGGCATAAATAAGCTGAAAAAACCTATAAAGCTGAAATTAGCAGAAGTTAAGTACGGTACGGTAGGTTAAAAGTAGCAGAAATTACCACGAAAAACTTGACTTTATCCGAAAACAGCTTAAATGAGCTAAAATATGTTAGCTGAAAAGGTAGAACAAGCTTAAATTGGCAGATGCAGCTAGAACATGTTTGTTGAAAGAAGCAAAAATTAGCATAAAAAAGTAGAAATTATCAACAAAAACAAAAAAAAGCCGACATTAGGGAAAAAACAGCTAAAAAATTATCAGTAGCTAAAAAAGCATAAAGAAGCTGAAATTACAAGAATAGAGTGGAGAGGACATTTTTACTGAATTAGGTTGAAACAAGTTTAAATGAGTGCCGAAAAATGTGGAATTAGCTAAAAAAAGAAGAAGCTTAAATTAGCATTAAAATAGATAGCTGAAATAGCAGAAAAAGCTGAAACTTGAAGAAATAAGCGGAAAGGAGCATAACAGACTTAAATTAGCAAAAAGAAATGGTAAAAATGGTAAATGGAGCTTATTTATATAGCGCCTTCCAGCCCCCTCTGAGGAGCCCCAAAGCACTTTACAATACGAGCCATCTACCCATTCATACACACATTCATACACCGTTAGTGGTAGCCTGCCTTGTAGGGCGCTATCCAGACCTACCGGGAGCAACTCGGGGTTAAGTGTCTTGCCCAGGGACACAACGACACAAGAAGCATGTTAGCAGAAATAATCTGAAAGGAGCACAAGCAGTTGGGGAAAAAAAAACAGCTGAAAAAAAAGTTTAAATTTGCACAAAGAAGCTGAACCAGAACAAAATGTGAATGGAGCAGTAAAAGGTTGTAAATACATCTAAAGATATGAAGGATGTAATATGACCTCAATTCATTTCCTATGAGGAAAAAAAATAGCAGAAATGGCTAAATATAAAGATAAACGAAAATCCACCCCATGCCATCTAGTGAGGAGGTGAATGGCTCAGACTCGGGCGTACCTTGAGCCGTGCGGACACTGCGCACACTGTCCGCAGACAGTTCAGACTTCATACCTGAGCATCCACCCTGAGCGGCTGCAGTCAGCTCTGCAGGCAAGGGGCGTTTACCTTCGGGACAAAATGAGTTTGCCGATTGGTCATTTGCTGACACGCCTACTGAATTGATTGACAGGTCACAACAACAACAAAACAACAAAAAACGAGAGCTGGCAGCCTCCGCCGCAGCGGTGTTCTGTGTTTATATATGTTGTTGATAAAAAGTTCTAAAAAAATAAAATCCAGAGAGCTGACCCTGCAGCCCACACATCAGACCAGCCCAGCAGGAAGTCAGACCCACCTGCAGCCCCGCTGGACCGGATTTTAATTCTCTCGTGACAAATTCCTTCATTTCTCACCATTTCAGTCATGGCGTCAATGGACAAGGAAGAAGAGATCACTTGCCTCTTGGCAAAAAAAAAAAAGAAAGACAAAGGCCATTAAATCAGATCAGGGATGAAGAAGGGGAATTTAATACTTTGGTGTCACATACAAGACCGTTCGTCGCTGGGCAGTATGTTGTGTGTGACAATACGAGTACACGATTGTAAAAATTTGATCTTTGCACAGACACGCCTTGTGGGCGTCTGCGTTGAGTCTAATCGAGTACGCGTGGACCTCCGCGGACTGAGGTCCGCCCGAGTAACGGTATGTGGGAGCCTTAAGAATCAACATTCCCCCCACTATGTCCATCTAAATGGGACCTAACTGCTGCAAAATGAAACCAATGGGAGAACAAAACGTTCAATTCAGTTTATTTACAGAGCACCAAGTCACAACAGAAGTCATTTCAGGGCACTGAACAGAAGCATTCATATATAAAAATAATAATTTAACATTATTTATCTGAGGAGCAGACTGCTTTGAGTTTAACTCCATAGCAGAACTTTCATCTTGAGGAAAAACTCCCGCATGAGGAAGAAACCTTTAGCAGAACCAGGCTCAGGACAAGCGTCCGCATCTGCTTCGACAAGCTGGGTTTGGTAGGAACAGATACACAATGGCAGGTCAAGAATCACATGTTAAGATATAAATAGTATAAAATGAAAACTATTCAATTTTAACAATTCATTTAAGGAAATTAGGTCAATTTGTCCTCCAGTAGTCTATATCAGCATAAGAAGCCAACACTAACTATAGGATTTATCAAAAAGGAAAGTCTTGAGCCCAGTCTTAAAACTGGACAGCGTGTCAGCCTCACGGACAGGAAAAAAAGTGTCACAAGTAATACCGTGCAGAGTAACACGTATATAAATACCTCTCCTCAGTATCAGAACTGTGCTGCTTCGCTTCAATCCACAAACATGTCTGTGTGAGAATGTTGGTTCTGGTGTGGGTTTTTTAAAGCTCTGTGGTTACAGTAAATGCTGTCAGTAAATTCTTGCAGGTGTTTCGGCTCATTCAAACATCCCTGATTGCATGGCTTTGTTTGTGTGTGTGTAAAGCAGCGGGTCGTCGCCAGATTTGCGTGTGTTGAATGTGCAGGAGTGACTCACGAGGTGACAAACACCGTTTTAATGTGCATTAACAACAGAGCTCACCTGTTCCAAGAAGTGACTCACCTGGTCTTCAGTAGGACTTCCATGATCTGGTGTGTGTTTGTGTGTGTGTCATCTTGGAGTCAATCCCATTCAAGATGGCCGCCACAGCTATTCAACCATAGCCAACACAACAATGACTACAACTCAGTCAACTGTACAGATGTTGTGTTGGTAGTTGATAGTCATCCCTAACGGGTACAACGAGGACAAACGGACTGAGCGAGGTTATAAAACATTAACTACTGAAGTCAACCCCGTTTGTTTGTTAGCTAAATATTTCATGAATTATTGGATGGATTTTAATAAAAATATCAGATAATAATCATTTGGGACACATGTACAATCATTTGGGACACATGTACAAGTGATACAATTTTGGACTTAACACAATTCAAGATGGCCTCCACAGCCAACTGACCTCAGAAAACACAACAATTGCTAAAAGTCAGCACATTTTGCAGCTGTTGGGCTGAAGTTGGTCGACTCGTGGTAGTAGCTGCCTGAGAGTCAACCCCAGCACACACTCCCAAGCATACATTCAACCTTTATTTAAACAGATAAGTCACATTGAGCCTTGAAGACTCATTTACAAGTGAGATCTGTTGGACAGACAATAAAAGTGGTAGGGTTTGGAGACAAAAAAAAAGTTTTAGGCACAGAATCTTTGCCTAAAACTTCACTTTTAACCACTGATGTCAATCGTGTCTGTTAGCAAAAATGTCTCTTGGAACACTGGATCGAATTGCATGACACTTTCACAAAATAATACAAGTAATTAGACATACAAAAAAAAGGCGTTCAATACAGAAACAACTGGACTTTATTTGTAACAGAAGACGTTTCGCCCTTCATCCAAAGAGCTTTCTCAATTCAAAGAGCAGACTATCTCAGCCTTTATAGCCCCTTTCATAAGTCAAATCTGCGCAATAGCCGCATAGAGCGGCCCGGCTTTAATCCCCCCCAGGTCATTCATAAAACAAAGTTGAATCCGGCCACGGCCCGGCCTCAATGGAGCATTCACAAAATGATTTGCAGCGCGGGTTGAAAAGAGGCGTGGTGAAAATCTGCAGCTCAGAGGACGTGATGACGTGGTGCCTGCGTGTTTAACGTGGGACGCAGAGGTGTCTGCAAACAAACATGGCGACACTAGCGAACATCGTTGTGCTTATCCGAATGCTTTTTTTTTTTTTGTTTTTTTTTGCTCTCGCATCAGTACAGCAATCCGCTCCAGAAGGACACCATCCTTCACTGTGCCGGTAAGGGATATTTAATATTAATTTCCTCCTCTGCGCGCAGAGACAGGAGTACACGGGTCTCGGCATCACCCCAATTAGCCATTTCCGTGAGGATCAATAAAAAAAGAAAAAGATTCGGCGAAGAATAGCGAGTGATGCGCAAGCGAAATACAAATGTCATGTTCTTGTTTACACATTTAAATAGAGCGCGACAGTGGGCGCCGGGAGAGTACGTCATTATTCAAATCAGTTTGAAGCCGCAGCACCCCCACACCTTTCACAAATCGACAGATCCGTGCCTGACACTACCTCTGCTCGCGGATCAGGGGCGCATCAGAGGCGAGTAAAATTTACTCGCCAATCCGCCTTCGTGTTTTTTCTGAATGCTCGTTGGAGGACTGAACACGCATCAGGCCCGGACTGAGCCGTCTTATGAAAGGGGCTTATAAGTTACTCTACTCTCACACAGTCTGCTCTTTGAATTGAGAGAGCTCTTTGGATGAAGGGTGAAACGTCTTCTGTTACAAATAAAGTCCAGTTGTTTCTGTAGTGAACGCCTTTTTTTGATTTATCATGTCCTGGATGACTTTCACCAGCATTAGACATACAACTACAACTGATTAAAGTGTGAGGACGCCACTGTACAAGATGGCTGCCACAGCTAATGCAAATCAGTCAACACAAAAATAGTTATGATATAGTCAAGTTTTACTGATTTTGAGCTAAACTTTTGTGTGGTAGTAGCTGAGGTGACCCCCGACCTACGTATGAGTTTGGGACCTAAGAACCGTTCGCAGCTCGATCCGTTCGTAGGTAGGGGGTGAAAATTATATTTAAAAAAAAAAATTATTCATTCATTCATTCATTCAACCTTTATTTATCATGCTAACGGAGCGCGCGCACACATTTAAGCATGTAAAGTAGTGTACTGTAATGTTAAACATTGCTATTCACATTTACAGAATAAATAAAAATATATTTTCTTACTTTGAGATGGTCAAAGCCGACATCTTAGGTTGCCATGCGTTGATTGTTGTCGGGCCGAGCAGCGCGGGGGCCGGCAAGCCACCGCAGCTGCTCCAGGCCTGTGTTAGCTAGCTGGCTAGCTTCTGCTAGCCAAGCCATGAGCTAGTGTTGGAGCGGCGGCGCGATCAATCTGCAGCTTCTGCTGCTCCAGCCGCTGCTCCAGCCTGAGACGTCCACAGAGCTATTCCAGCTAGTAATTAATCCACATGATGCGATCCTGGTCACCAGTGTTCAAAAGGCCGGCTCCCGTGTTAGCTCCAGTGTTAGCTCTGGAGCTAGCCAGGCCGGAGGTGTAGCCAGGCCGGCCGGAGGTGTTCGCACGGCGGCCTGGCACGATCGGCGATAAATCCGCTGCCTGAGACATCCACAAAGTTCACAGAGACGTTTCCAGCTAGTAATTAATCCATATGAAGCCATCCTGGTCACCAGTCTTCGTCCAGCTCTCGGCAGCTAACCTAAGATGGCGTCCGCCGGTGTTCTACATTAATTTGTGACCGGAGACCCCAGTGACTGAACCTTAAATAGCGTCCGGTGTTCTACATTAATTTGTGACCGTGTAAACTGAAGACCTACTTCCTGTTTCCCAAAATTGCTCAAAAATTGCTCAAAAATGATCAGAAATGATCTTTTTTATCATAATTATTATTTATAAAGCCTTTAAAACAACCAGAGCTGCAACAAAGTGATGTACACATGAAATTAAGAACATTTAAACACAAAAAAAAAAAAAAAAAAAAAATTTTTTTTTTTTTTTTAAATTCATATTTTTATTAAATATGATATGTTCGTAAGTCCCGTGGTTCGCAGGTCGATGGGGTCGTAGGTCGGGGGTCACCTGTAGTCAAGTTTTACTGATTTTGAGCTAAACTTTTGTGTGGTAGTAGCTGAGAGTCATCCCCAACATATACTTTGGTGCAGTTCACACATCTTTTAACACGCGGCTGTGGCGGCCATCGTGAAAGTCGGCGGGCATTTCTTCAAGGAGATCTGGGCCATGTGTTTTGCGTGTGACCCCTTCAGACTTTTCTGTTAACCTGAACCGTCAGCGTCCCCTCCTCTGAACTAATGCTTTGTTTGCAGCACAGCTCAAACACAGATCTGCTCTGTTGGTGACTCCTGCAGTGGACAGGAGGACAAAAGACTGAATGAGCATCAATCCTCACAAAGGAGAGCACCTTGGAACAGGAGGAAACCCCCACTTCTCTTTCAGCCCGCACACCTTTGCAGGGAAGGCCTTTCTCGCAGCCCGCCTTAGGAAAACATCCGTGCCCCCACACGAAGCTGAGCCGTGTGTTTCCTTCTGTCTTTAATCTTTTGTGAAAAGAGCTTTTAACAAGGCCAGGGAGGATGAGTGGATCTCAGAGAAGAACAAAAGGCGGGGAGGAACTCTGAGGGGCGGCAGCCTCTGTGATTTATCACCTGTGGGCCTCAAGCGCTCGCACACCCCACGCCCTGGGCTTTTTGTCAGTTTTAGTGCACATGCGTGTGTGTGTGTGTGCACTTGAATGAACACAGGAAGAAGAAAAAAAGACATTCAGTGTTTGAATCCCCTTCTGGCCCCTGTCATCCATGACGACACAAAGATTTTGACATGTTTATCGACATATTTTTGAAACAAGAAAATGGAATTAGTTCAAAACAAAAAAGTATCAAGTTTTTATTTATTTATTATTATTCTCGTCCAAACGGTTGCATAAATGTGCACTTTAAAAGAGAGAGAGAGAGAAAAAAAACAATGTAAATAAACTAGTCATTCAAACTACAGTAGTTTATTTCTTGAAAATACATTCATCAAGATTTGTTGCCTTTGTCTGCCACCTAGAGGCTCAGTGTTGCTCTCACACACAAAGTTTTTAAAAAGCTGATGTGCTCAAACTTTTCCCTTTTACATCTTTTTCTCTGCACTGGATTGTTGGTTGTTTTCATTGTGAGTCTTTCAAAGTCAGTTTTAATTAGGGTTAGGTCTTTCTTGTAAATGAGTCCCCGAGGCTCAGTGGGATTAACCTGTCTAAATAAAGACCAGAGACCAGCCTGAACTACTTGTACTGTGTACTCATAAAAAGCACACCGATACTTTGAACCGATGCCACTTTTGTGCTTGGTGATGTAATTTCCTCTTCTACTTTGCAAGTAACTGATGACAAATAATAATGATAATAATAATAATAATAATAATAATAATGCCCAGTTTAAAAAATATTAAAATTTTCCTTAATAAAATTTAAGGACTTATTAAATGATAAAGCCTTGTAGTTGCAGTCATAGTCCCACATTTAATTTATTGTGTTGATGTATGGGGAAACGCGTGTAAAACCATAACTAAGCCTATTTTTTATTCTACAGAAAAGAGCTATAAGGACAAGAAAGTATTACTGTCATCCTTCAAGTATATTATTTCATCAATTGAAATTACTGTATTGAAGTTTTATGATTTGGTGGACTATAATATTCTGTTAATGTATAAAGCTCAGAATTCTATACTACCTTCAAACATCCAAACGCTTTTTGTAAAAAAGGAAAAGTTGTTATAATTTAAAGGGAACAGACATTTTTGTAAAACCTCAGTACAGACCCAGATTAAAGGGTCGGTCTACTTCAATACAGGGAATGGGTCTGTGGAATAGTTTGGAAAACGATGTAAAAAAAAAAAGTAAAGTCAATGTCTATACAGTATTTAAGAAATTGATTAAGACTGAATTGTTGAAAAAATATATATAAATTTTGGTTAATATGAAATGTACTAGAAAAGCAAATTGTGATGAATTATTTAATTTGTTATATTATTTATAGATGATCATTGTTTGAATTGATTATTTGAACTGATTTGTTTTTAAGAAGGGGCAGATAATTAAAAAAAGGCAGATATGATAAGATCTTTTTCTTCTTCTGCTACCTTTCATTTTAGTTTTTTTTTTCTATGTGATTTGTAAATTCTCTTTCTTGTTTTAAATCTGAAATGAATAAATTAATAAATTAATTTAAAAAATAAACTAGAAAAACCGCATTTCCTACGAAAATGCACGTGTGAATGCCTTAGCGCCGCTCCGCCCTTCTCGCGGCGACCGCGGGAAGTCGAGCTGGTCCACCCCGAAACACTCTCGTGCCTTTCCCGTACCCGTTCGGCACCCAGTGCGTGCACTCAATTTGGTCCACATTCCAAAATGGCCGCCTTCCCATTTATCGTACAACGTTGACGCCAGAGGGTTTTCTGTGCGTCTTGGTGAATTGGACAAGTGTACCAAATTTCATGATCCTACGTGAAACTAAGGCCAATGCGGAGGGTAATTTGAAATATTCTAGGTGGCGCTCTTGAGCCGTTTCTTTTGCAATTTTGGCCACGCCCCCAAAATATGTAATTTTTCACCAGTCCTGATGAGTCTGCCAAATTTGGTGAGTTTTGGGATATGATAAAGCTCCCAAAAGGCCAAACGTATTGTGACGGCGTTACGTCTGATTCGCCACATCCACGCCCA